>CANXYC012758223.1:0-21407 GCA_948193065.1 Aleurites moluccanus
TGGCATTGTTCATTTGATGTGTTTTAAAGGCATGAATGAATGATGTGTATTGTATATAGCTTGAATGGAATGATTGGGATTGGAAATGGATTCATTTGGCATGATTCTTGTTTTGGCCGAATGGTTTGGCTTAGGTTTAGGGTTTGTGTTTAGTTGAATGATAAGTTTTAATGGATAAGTTAAGGTTTTGTAAAGTATAGTTTGGTTGTTAAGTGATATAAGATATGTTGGTTTTGGATTGAAGGTTAAATTGGATGTTAAATGACTTTAAGTCATGTTTTGATATTTTGAGTTAAAGTATAGGTTATGTGATTAAAGTGTATATGAATTGAGTATGAAGTGTTCTTGAATGATGGTAATGTGTTTTGTATGTTTGTTTTGTATTTTTGCCTTATCGGAGTGAGTATGGTTTGGTTAGGTGAACCGTCGGAGACTCCTGGACGGGGTGCCGGTCGGGGAGCTGTGTAGCTCGTGCTTGTATTGGAGTGATTGGGGGAAATTGCCTTAAAGGTGAGTCCAGATACTTATCCTTGTATGTTTTACTTCATATATATGGTATTATGTCATTTGGAACCATAAAACCCTAGTTTGCAACTCAAACACCAATGCAGCCCAAATTGGCCCGTAACTAGTCCGCCGAAACACCTAAAATTGACCTAAACTTTGATAATAGTTTAATACCTAAGATATTCCATACATTTTAGATAATAGTTACTTATAATATTTACATGTCATTTTATTCAAAATAGGCTCATTAATTTACATAACCATAGAACTTCTAGAAATTTACATAGGAAGATATAAACACTATTATTAACATTAAAATAAATTGAGTTGAATCTACTAGAGAAAGAAATCTTGAATCAACTTTACTCTTTACTTGAAAAAGAATAAACCACTAAAAAAGCGAGTATTTTCATACTCAGTAAGTCAATATTTATATTATCACACATTAGGCTAGGTAGATATTAATAAATAGATAATAGGCAATAAATGGTTCATGGATAGCACACTAAAAACCCAAATCAAGAGAAATGGGTTATGAAAATCAAATACAGATGTATAAGTACAACAAGGAATAATAAGTATGTAAATATAATAGATAGTGGACCATGAAACACATTACATTTCACTTTATCACTTATAAATAACATATGGTGGATTAGGCCTTATGGTTAGGACCATAACCCTTCCCAACTAGGGTTTTAAATAAAATTTATTGTGCACAATGCCAATAATATTTACCCATTACCTCATCGGCAAGATAGCTCTGTCATATAAATATATAAACAATCTATAGGAAACAAATATAATACCAGGAGATCAAATAAGCCAATATGGAATAATCTCTATAACAATAAGCTCAATTGGGTATAAACATCAAATAACGCTACATATAATCCATAATTATACATAAAAAGTATTAAGGCATAGGTAAATACCATAAAAGTCAAATAGGATTCAAGTATACAGAATGTGAAAAAGGACACACTGTGCTAATGTGAAAGCAAGTCACCTGCGCTGGCTATAATGGCTTACCTTTGGTAGACTTATGAAATTTACAAAAGACATTTTACCGAGTACTTGGTGTGCACCACTTTAAGGTCAATTTGGTAGGGTTTTAGGGTTTATTCATCGAAAACCAAAGTTTATATTTCAAGCTCACATAGCAACAAGCACAATGGCAATAGCAAATCAGGGTTTAATCCAGCCAAACACCAAAAAAAATGGAGTTTGAATTCGAGTAATTACTAAAGAAAAATCAATATTTATGTTTCAACCATAGTAAGAACAACAACAAGATGGATTCAAATATTTCAAAATTGGTGCTAAACGTGCATAATAATATTTATATGACTCACCAAAATCAATATATTGTTCGTTTACTCGTTAAAACTCCGATTTGCCTACGATAAGCAAAAGTAGTAATTCTCATCTTCCTCTATTTCTACATTTAATTTTTCACTCATTTTAACTTCAATAGGATATAAATAAACATATTAAAATATTAAAATGAATTATGAAATTTAAATATGAAAATTGATTTTAGATATAAAGCTATCAAGGTTAGGTTTTTGTCAAATTGATTTCTGTTTGTATTCAATTATCTAATTCATTATCTTTATCATATATACTGTTACAATGTTTTTATGAAGTCGCGAAAGGATAGCGAAAAAGAAAAATTAAAAATGAAGTCGTCACCAACTGAATTATTTTAAAAGTCTCAATTGAAAATCTTTAAAAATCTTGTCTGTTAAATCAAAGTTTGAGTTCAGAAGTCACAGACTAATAGGGAAGGTGTTAGACATCCTATATATTAATTTTTAAAATATTAAATTGACTTTAAATATTTTATTACTTATTATTTATATAATGCAATGGTTTTATTTTTCTTTTAACTAAAATATATAATCATTTTTAAAATTAAAGTTAACTGTGAAAATAAAAATTAAATTTTATTTGGAGTTATTATATTAACTTACTATTATTTTATAAATGTTTAATTAATTAAAATAAAATGCACATACGAGTAAAAACAAATAAGAATAAATAAGGATTAAATTAGTTTTAATAATTAAAAATGATATTCACAAAAATTAAAAACCTATAACAAATAAAAAAACCAAAAAAAGAAAAAAAAAAAAACAAATCAGTAGCTACAATCCAATTTTGACAAAATATTTTTTTTTTTAAAAAAAATTTAGGACTCAAATATTATTTTTTCAGAAACCATTAAAAGAACAACTAACCTTAACTATAAATTGCAATTAAAATGACTTAATTATGAGCTTAAATTTAAACAATTAAATATAAATAATAACCATGTTAAAATTACTCCAACTTTAAAAGAAAATTATTTTAACACTTAAAAATCCAAGTTTAAGAATTTAAATGAAATGGTTATGATTTTAAACTTACCTTTAAAATTGTCCAATACAAATTAAATTAAACCAAAATTATAATTATAATTATAATTTATCCCATCAAAAATTATTTTTTTTTAACATTCCTTTTATTTTACGGTCCCATCATCATCATAGCACATTATAAACTTTAAAGATACCATCAAAATTAAACACAAATAGTATTGACATAAAAATTAACAGCAAACAAAAGATATAAAAATAAAAACGAAATAAAAGAACAAACATTCGTATATTCTCAAGCCTTCCAATACTCAACATGTGCAACTTAAATGCCACTTTCTCACTTATTTAGTCAAAGTAGAATGGTTTTCAATCATGTTTTAGTAATCCAATTGCACCAAACAAAAGAGAATAATCACATGCCATTTGTCCAAATTTCCACAAAATCGATGTGCCTTTGTAATATTAGATCCATATTTTCACCAATAGATCCAAATTTTAAATTCAACATCAAAATAAAAAAATAAAAAAAATAAAAAAAAAAAAAAAAAAAACAATGAACAAAAAGTTCAAGACAGTGGAAAAAACAAAAAAATTAAACTGTCATTCAAATTTATTTATTTATTTTTATTTTTATTATAATTTTTAAAGGTTTTAGCTCAAATCAAATAATAATTTTTCATCTTCATCATTTAATTATTCATAATTTATATACATTAAAAATTAAAATATAAAAATATTTTTTATGTAAAGATTGATTTTAATAATTTTTTCTTTTCCATAGCGGTAAATTTTTATAGAAAGAGGATTAAAACTTTCAATATATGATAAAAGATGATAAGTCTCTTTTGAATTAATTAAATGTCTTAAGTGAGAATCATGAAAATATTTTTGAATAGACATATATATCTATATATATTTTTTGTTATTTAATAATAAGAATAGTAATAATAATAATCAATGATAATAGTCTTATATGATAATAAGACATCTGTTTGATAATTAATTAATTAATTTTGGACATATATTTTATTTTTTATTTTATTTTTTAGAAATAAATTTGCAAGAATAAAAATACATAATAAACAAATGAGCAAACCTATACAACGTGAATAGAAAAAGCATGGAATTGACTAAAGAAAACATAGAAAGAAACAAAATATAGAAGAACATAATAAATCTATTGACCAAAAAAAAAAGTATGGAAATAATATAATTACGAACATCGAAAACAAACAAATGAATAAAAGACAAAAGTTAAAGAAAGAAAAACAAACCTTGGCATCCCTTAAAGGGACGTTGGAGCATCAATCTCATTCTAAGATTCACAAGTCCTTTTTTGTTTTTATTGTTCTTTCCTTCACTTTACCATTTTTTTTCTTACGGCCCTTTCTTGTTTTTTCTTTTTAAAATCTACATTTTCCTTGGCCTCCTTTTTCTTTTTTGCTCTCTTACTTCTTCTATTTATAGAGAATTTTAGAGCATAATTTGAGGATAAAAAAACATAATTACCCCTCGTAAATTCTTATTTACTTAACAAGAAATTAAAATTTTTATGAAAATATTTTTAATTAATTTTTTTTTTTTTGGCAAAAATTTCTCTAAAACACACCATTTTAAACAAAAATCAATTTTTATATTTTCTATAATTTTTCAAAATAAATATAAATAAAATTAAAATTTTAAAAATTGTCTGGTCAAAATATGGTGTTTATATATACTATCTAAATAATTGAAATGAAGAAGAAAATCATTGTTTTACCTTAATTTCTTAAAGTGATCAAAAACCCTAATTCTATTTTTTTTCAATTGTTTAGCTTGTTTTTCTTGGTAAATTTGGTGGAGGATGGTTTATCTCTAGGTTTAATCAAGTTTTCCTTAAATTTTCCCTGAAAAACTTGAAAGAAAATGGGTGGGAAAGATGAGGGAAGTCATGGCCTGGTGGGGGAGAAGAGGAAGAAGAAGAAATAGAGAAGATAAGAAGAAAATATAATATTTATATTAATTAAGTTTCGGGTAATTCGATTTTCATTCTCGACACTTCTCGTATTTATATTTTGAATCCAAAACTTATTTTTATTTATCTTTTTGTCTCATTTTAATTTTGAAATAATATATTTCTCCAATTTATGATTCTAATGGTGAGGTTAAACATATACACTTTTAAACATGTTCGTTAATCGAAACATCAATGTGCCTGCTTACCTGTCGGGACGATTTTTAGCGATTCGTCTAATCATACAAGTATGATGTTCTTATGTTTAAATGAAATATTTTCATACTTAAATGAAGTATATTTAAGTTTAAATGAATGGAATTTTAGAGTGTTACAAAAGGGTTATAGTTGATTGAGTAGCCTGAGAAAACAATGACCCGTACCTAAGAATGATACAACTGTAATACCCTAGAAATATCTATCTTATATGCATGATTTAATTCTCAGTTTATTGTTTAAAAGTATTGAAATGATTGGAAATAATTTTAGAGACACAGTTAGAATGCAAATGAAAAACTTTTTCGAAAATTGTCGATGTCAAAAACACTGCCGAGAAAATAGCAGTCCGGACAATAGTTGAATTTCTGATTTTGACCAGGGGGTAAAAGATCATATAAATGCATGTGTAATTATGGTAAAAAGAAAGATGTGAAAAGTGTTTAGGAATACTGAAAAAGTAATTAATGGAAAAACTGTAAATAAATAGAATTTTGAGGGGTATAGTAGAAATTGGTCTGTCCGAGTTTCAGAATGGTTTTGAAACTATTTTTATAAATAAGTATAAGTAAAAATAAGTCTTTTGAATCCCTACTTTGAAATCTAATTTTCAACAGAATTGTTAAAATAAATTATAGAAGAAGTTGGGGTCAAAGTATGAATACTTAAAAGTTTAAGGATCAAAATGAAATTTGCTATTTTTGATTAATATTTAAGAATGCCTTAGAAACATTTGATCTTCTTCTTCTTCTCCTTCGGTGAGGCCGAACCTACCTCTTCCATTTCTTTTCCATTTTCCAACCAAATTTCTTAAGAAAAACTAAATAAAACTTGGAATTTTGCCTAGTTTTTCTATTTTCCATCATTGATTTGCTTGAAATCACAAAGGAAACCAAGAATCTTCATCCTTGGAATTTCGGTGGAATCTTCAACTTGAGGTAATCAATTAGTTTGTTTAATTTTGTGGTTGATTTAGATGGGTATGGAGTTTGATTGCATCAATTGATGCAATTGAACCATTTTCCCTCATTTCAAACCCTAATGTCATGACCCACTTTTGGGCCACGATGGTCCTAGGGCACGGGTAGAATTAAGGTTACCGGAAACCCATAGAACCCATAAACAATCCATTTATCAATCATTCAATGAATATTAATTCATTAATCAATACTTAAATCCTATTTATTACTTATAAATTTTACAGAAAATTTGCCAGGGTTTTCTTTGAAATTTTAATACTATTCCAGACCCAAAATCGAGTCTCTCAAAAATTATACAGCCTGCACTAAAAATTATTTTACACTCTCAATAATTTACCATCCTTATACCCTCAACTTCACAGTTTCACAAATATACATAGCACTTATAAATCTCTTTTAAAACATGTGAATTCCATTTTATCATATTTCAGTATCATTGTCTCTATAATTTCACTATCATTGTTATTATCAGTCATTAACATTACACATTACATTTTGAATGTCACTAAATTGTCAATTATTTCAATTTACATACATCATTATAATACTCAATCATCTAATTATACACAGTACTATGGAGCTCTAAGAATTGTCACTAATGACCTTTAACAAATACAATTCTATCTCGATGTACTTGACATCCCAAGTTGGAAAAGAAATTGATTTGGAATCAGCTTCCTCTAATATATCCCTGTAAAAAATTATAAACTACTAATTTGGTGAGTATAAAATACTCAGTGAGCATGTATACATCATTATATATGAGATATAAGCATATGATAATAAAAGATATCAATGGTAAGCAATGAGATAAAAGTTTGGAATCAATGAATAGGTAAACAATACTCGTATCATGTAAATAAGACAGATAAAGGAATGGACTATATGTAAACATACAGTCTCCAGTAGTATCAGTATGGATTATATGTGAACATACAGTCTCCAGTAATATCAGTATCACATCAGTATCAGTAAGCATAAGGCTAATCAGACCTTATGGTTAGGACCAATAACCCTTTCCAGCTAAGGCATCAGTAATCAATGTACACATTGCCGACAGTATTTACCTATTACCTTGTCGGAGCGGCAGCTCTGTCAAATCCACATGTAAAATGGGTCAAGGGAAATTAATATCAATAGCTAGTATTCATTAGGAACATTATGGTACAATGGCTTTCAATTGATACGCATGATTTTACTTGTCAATCAGTACACAATAGGCATTTCAATATCAATAGCAATCAATGAATATGGATAAACTTCAATCTTTAGGAAGATCAAAGAATGATCAACAATAACAATTGCATTTAATCAAGAAGGAAATATACTCATTGGGTCAACAATCAAAACATGGGTATGCATAATGATGTATACATGACTCACCTTAGCTTATAACTTGAACATTTCCCTTTTCCTTTATCCTTAATTCTTTGCCTTATCTCTTATGGTACCCATCACATCTCTTATCCATTCTTGACTCTACATATACAATTAATTTCCACTTAGATACAATTTAACATAAAATTACATTAATTATACTTATATTAAAGAAAAATTCCTCAAATCTTCAAGTTACTAGGGTTTTTCTGTACAAAATTCTTTATTGGCAGCCTGTGTTCCATTACTTATATCTCTCTCTACAATTATCTAATTGCTTCAATTCTTATTCCTAATTAAACCTAACATATAGGGTTATGACATATCCAAATTTTACATTAAAATCGTTACTACACAATTTATGATGTTAATTTAAATTTAAGCTTATAACTAGCCCTACTGCCTACATTCTGTCTACAAATCCTATTCTGACAGGTACTGTTCTTTTACTAATAATTCAATCAATACTTAACTAATTACTGTAATTCTTATTCCTATTAAAAATAAACACATAAAATTATAACATATCCAAATTTCAGAATTTTTGGATTGCTAAAAAATTATTAGTGATTTTCCAAAATTAAATTACTGTCCTGAAACTTTTATCCAGACATACCCTGTTTCTATGCCTATAATTAATTTCCTACTCTTCGAATTACAAAACTATTTTACAGACATTTAGATAACATATAAATTATCATCTTTTATATTTAATACTTTCCCTAATTCAGAATTTAAGGTCCTCATATCTATAGAATCCTCTAACCTATGTTCTGTTAAACAGTCAATCCGGGTAGTCTACACTTATGACCTAATATCTTATAAACCACAAATTCAATTGAAAAATCCTTTTACATAATTATAGATAAAATATAAATTAACATTTTTTTTTTATGTTGAATACTTCTTCTAATTCTGTCTCTATTATTATGTACAATAAAAATACAGTAGCATTTTTCTATAACCCTAATTCCAGGCCAGTCATAGTTTTTACTTAATAACTCTTTTCTCACTTTGAATTTTCTAAATTTATTTTATAGACATCTAATTAACATATTTATATACAATTTTCATGTTTTAATCATCCTCAAATTCAATCATTAAAATTTCAGAATATTAGCTATAAATTACTGCCTTAAAATAAAATTCAAAAACTATATAAACCTTAACTTATTCTTTACATTTTTCACTTAATCACCTCAATTATTTGCCAAATCAAACTTTAGAACTCTTAAATACAATTAAAAATGATAAGTTTAGAATCATTACCTCAAATCAAAATACTTGAATCCTACTTCCTTTTGCTCCACCAAAAGGTTGAACACAATTTTTCTATCTTATTTTCTTCATAAAGCTTCTTCCTTCTTCAATTTCCTATCTATTTTTGGTTGATTCTTTGGAAAGGTTGGAAGACTTATTCTTGGTTGTTTTTCTTCCTCCATGGTTCGGCCGCCCCTTCCAATTTCCTATTTCCATTCCCTTCTTATATGTACAAAGCCAACTAAAATAAAAATGAAAACAAGAAATAGAGTTTTCTAGAAGTTGGTGATTTGTCACCTATTTAATTAATTAATAAATCAATTAATCATTTTCTATCAAAAATTCATCTCCTCCACCATAATGGCCAGCCACCTAGCTTAGTTCTAGAATTGGTGGATTCCACAACTTTATTTAATTGCACTTTTGGCTCAAAATTTTCTTTATTTGTATTTTTTGCCCCAAAACTTTCTGTAATTTATTCTGTTTATTCTGTTTAGATTCAACCTTAAGTGTGGGGAGTCAAATACCTTATTTTAAGTTGTTCTATCCTTTAAAAATAGTTATAGGTCATTTCTGGATCCCAGACAGTGGATTTTCAAAATTGTCTTTATTTATAATTTTGCCATTAATCTTATTTTCAGTGTTCCAAAATATTTTTCAACTCTTTCTTTTCACCATAATTTTCACATAAAATTAACTTATTTCATTCCCTCAAGTCTGGGTCAAATTTTTTTAAATTAGCCGGACAACTATTTTTTCGACAGTGTTCTCGATACCAACGATTTCCAGAAAAATATTTCATTTACATTCCAACTGTGTCTCTAAAATTATTTCTAATCATTTCAATCCAAAAACTGAGAATTAGATCATACATTTAAGATAACATCTCCTAGGGTATTACATAATATCTCAATAATAAATCTCCTATTACTTTTATTGATCGTTATTCTTCAATCAATTTTCCATGTGCTTATTTGATTAACTCAAATAAATAATTATGCACTAAATCTCAATAACTAACCGTACTAAAATTAATATTGCATATTTAATTACCTTAAAATATTTTTAAATAATATTATCATCAAAATATTTTGTCTCAGCAATTCATTTATTAAATTTCAATAATTTATCTTAATTTAATCTGTTTTATAGATCTAATTTAATTACCGGCTCAATTAAATTACTCCACAATAATTTAACTTTTCAATACCTAAATTTCATAAATACCGTCCACATAATTTCAATAATAATTTCAAATCAACATAATAAATTTATTCTAATTTTTGCCTTCAATAAAAATACAGTTACTGACATTTCATTGCTCAAAAATTCTACAACCAATACTAAACTCAATATTTTTCTATAATTACCATCCAAATAATTTTCATAATAATTCTAAATAATTTAAAATAATTTATCTTAAATTATTCACTCAAAATAAACATAGTCAATAAATTTTAATTGCCTAAATTTTTCAATATCGATGTAAATACTCAATCATTTTCATAAAATTATTCCTAAACAATCTCCAAATAATTTATATAAATTTAAAATAAATTTAAATCCACTTACTCAAAATTTATTAAAAATATACGTGTGTTTCATATTTTCGATTAGTGCAAAAGAAGTACCATTGGAAAGCTTATAAAAAATAGAGTTTTAATAAACCCAAATTGGCCGAAAAATCTCGCCGGAATCAACTGAAAAAGGTTTGGACGCAACGAAAGTTGACCGGCGCGTAAGCCGCAGTCCTATGGCGGTTTCTAATGAAATCCTGCCAGCAAGTAGGTTGACTCCTCCCTGTCTCTAGCTCTAGTGCATGCAGGCCATCGAACAACTGACAGTGGATTTCCAGCTCTCTCTCTCTCTCTCTCCCTCTTTCTCTCCTTTGCCCCTGTTGTGTTTTCTTTTCCCCAACCCACTTTGTTCTTCTCTGTCTTCTTCTTTACACACACACACACACACACACACACACACACACACACACATATATATATATATATATATATATATATATATATTTATATATCTAAAGAATCTTATTTAATTTAATAAATAAATTATAATAAAATAAATAAATTAATTAATTTTCTAAGTACAATTGAAATATTTAATTTTACTAAAAATATAAAATAATATAATATAACTTTATAATACAATAATGATATAATTTTTAATTTTAATAATAATATATTTTTTTAAATCTAAGGAATATTTCAAAAATATTCTCCCAAAAATAATTTAACGAATATATAAAAATAAATTCTAAAATAATAATTAAATAAATAATCAATATAATAAAACCTAATATTTAATAAATAAATATTTATTTTACATAAATAGAAAATTAGTTATAAAATTAAATAATACTTAATAGAACTAATGTATTAATTAAAAAACCAATAATTGACAATAGATTTATAAAATTTAAAATCAATATTTGAAAATACATTTTTCATTACTTTTATACAATCATTTTCTTAAAATATAATAAATTTTTTATTAAACATTCGTAACTAATTATTGAAATGAAATTTCAAAATGTTTTAAAATATTTTTATATTTTTTAGATCTTATTAAAATATTATTGTTTTTTCGATAGAATATGATTTTAAAAATAATTTAAAAATTTGGATGTTACAAATTGAGGCTGAGACAGGAAATTCAATAAACTCATTTACACAGTCTAAGAATTTTACGCACAAATGATCATCCTTATGTCTAAAATACATCCATTATTTATCTGACTGCATATTTCTGTCTTGTAAATTATCAACCATAAATACAATGTGGTTATTTATAAGATAATTATCACTTTTTACATATCAATATATTTCTTTTTATGACATTTAAAATCTAATACTATCTTATCTCTCCATTCCTATAAGATAAGAACCTAACTCATTTAGAAACTCTTTGCAATATAACTGTACTAATACAGTATATAACATACTTCTAATAAAAATTCGATAGCATCTTTTTATAGTTTTCTAAGTGCATCGATTGAAAAATATTATTTATTGACACATTTTTCAATTTACATTTAGAGAACAAATAGGAGATATAGTTATCAAATTTTCAAACTATTGTATGATATATAATATAACCAGCAAGTTACAATAGATAATAAATTTTCTAAACTGTCCAACACAAACAATTCAATGACCTATCATTATTCGATGAGAATAACACTAAATGAGTAACTACGGTTATCCTTTAAAGAATTAAATTTTTTAATTATATAAAAAAATCTATATTTATTTATACACTTTTATTGCTAATACTCTAATCTAAATTAATTATATTATGATAACATAAAATAATTATCATTTATCAAAATTTATAAGACAAAATAATAAACGCATAACATTAACTAATTGATCACATATTAATTATTAATAAAATTATAGTTGAAGTATATTGATAAATGTTTTTCTTCCTTTTTATTATTTATCTTGTATAAATATAATTCAATTAAAATTATGTCTTCATAAATATAATTAACATCTAAATACCAAATTAAAAAATAATTAATAGAAAATAATTAAAAAAATTAGCACCAAAATTACCAATTTAGATGTTCAAAAATTCAAAAATTAATAATTTAACATTTTATGCCTGATTTAGATATTCCAATTGAAGCGTTTTATTATATTAGTACTTTTTTTTTTTTTTAAAGTGAGTTAAATTACTATGTACATATATGATTAATTTGGACTAGATATGCTTAATTATGCATGAAAAGGTGTATATATAATTTAGAAATCAATTATAATTAAGTGAATATGAATTGAATACAAATCTAATTTAGATTTAATAAGGCTTCAAAATTTAACAATTAACATTTAAAGGTAAATTTAAGTTCCAAATTTGACAATAGAATATAAATCTAAGTTAGATATAATTTAGACTTCAAAATTTAGAGGTTCCAATTGAAGAATTTTATTATATATCCTCAATCATTAGCAATGTAATAATTTAAAATCTTCACTGCTTTCTGAAATATTTACTACTTTAGAATCCATATAACTATCATACTATTAATTACTCATGAGAATAAAATTTCAAGTAATAATTAATAAAAATTCAAGTTGAAATTTCTTAAACTGAAAATTTAGTCTCCGAATTCAAACTCGGTTCGAAGGTCTAGTGCATTTTTATCCGTGGGATTTAAATTAGAGTTAATTTTAGGTTTTTACTTTATATTTTTCATTAAAAAATAAAATAAAGTGGCGACTCCCCCGAAGTATTTTTTAAAATAAAAAATAATAAACATACAATCATCCATCACTCATCTCTCAAAATAGAAAAAGTGATAGCCATTTTCTTGTAGGACCGAGCCTCCAAATGAGCCTTCCGATTATTTGAGCGGATCGGACATGGCACTCGGGCGAGATCTCACAGTTGGCGACTCTACTAGGGAGAAATCATTTTCAAAGAAAATGAATAAGAGGATTACCAATCGGTTTGAAAAAACATTTTCCAAAGAAATTTTAACTCGGCTTTTAAATTAAAACTGATTTTGCATTACATGCATCATTACATAGACTCTTTGTCCACTACTAGTTACGAATTTTAACCCCTGGATTGCGAGTAACATTGATCCAATAACTTTTTTTTAGTATGTTAGGAGACAATGAATTTCACAGGGCAAACTTGGTGGATCCGCCAAGCCTGATTGGCGAATCCTGGCGAGCTGGGTACGGGTTAAGCATTTCAGGCCGTTTTCCCATCTTTTAGGTCTGTGGTGAGTTTCGTTCAATCCAATATGAATCTGCTACGTCTCGGGGTGCCCCAAAGGTTTAGAGATGTATGGTTGCTTCGTAAATGACCTAGTACTTACCTTAGAACTTGCAAAAGTATGGTTATATGCAATAAGGTGTAAAATCACGTGTTCACAACTACTTCTCATCGTGATTATTTTTTTTTTATTAAAAAGTAATCATGATGATAGTGAATATGTAGGCTACCTAGTATGATCAAGCAATGGATCTTAAAGCTATTATTGGTGCTAACATAAGCACATAGGGTAGATGATGATGATGATGTTGGCATTAAGGTAAGCACACAGGGTGGATGACGAAAATGATACTGGCACTAAGGTAAGCACATATGGTTTTATTTTGAAAATGATACTGATGCTAAGGTAAGCATGCAGGCTCTGTTTGAAAATGTCGCTAGCACTAAGGTAAGTACACAGGGTTTTATTTGAAAATGATGTTGATACTAAGGTAAGCATGCAGAGTTTCATTTGAAAATACTGTTGGTGCTAAGGTAAGCACACAGAGTTCTATTTGAAAACGATGCTGATGCTAAAGTAAATATGCAAAGTTTTGTTTTGAAAATAATGTCGTTGCTAAGGTAAACATTAGAGTTCTATTTGAAAATGCCACTGGCGCTAAAGTAAGCACACAGGGTTTTGTTTGAAAATGATGTTGATACTAAAGTTAGCATGCAGAGCTCTGTTTGAAATGTTGTTGCTAAAGTAAGCATACAAAGTTCTGTTTGAAAATGTCGTCGGTGCTAAGGTAAGCACATAGGGCTTTGTTTAAAAACAAGTAAGTGTCGAGGTCTGCTTGGGCTTTGAAAATAATTTTGGATTTTCTACTGTCTGCTTGGGCTTTAAAAATGATTTTGGATTGAAAAGGTGGCACCGTTACTAGGGAAATAAAAGGAGTTGAAGAGAGTATGATATGATGCAACTGAAAAGATTTTGTTGTAATGCAATTTTAAAAGAGTTTGATGCAATACAATTTGAAAGGAGTTAAATGCAATGCAATTTAGGATGCCCTAAATTATAAGGAGTTTGAGTTCAAGAAGTTATACCTTTTTTAATAATGGTTCTAATATTTTTGTTTATTTATAAAGTCTTTTGCATATTAAGCTCATGGAATGGAGCTAGTTTGTATGGATATTCATGGGGGAAGGCTTTGTTGGCTAGAAGATATTAGTTTGTGCTATCCGAGGGATCATGTGTTAGTTCCAAACAAATGCAAGATGATGTATGATGTCATCCATATTATGTATGCATGATGCTATCTTTTGTATGATTTAAAGCTAAACTCCATTATTCAAGTGAGATGAACACATTTCTTGCGATTACGAGTGACTTGTGCAACTAAAATGTAAGTTCATACAAATTCAATGCAATAAAAAAGTAAAGTTATGCATTGAGATACCCCGAAATGTCCCAGTTTTGAGGGATGTTGATTTGGGAGAAGGGTGATTTGGTCACTTTAGGCTGTCAAAAGAATTTTGGCATTCTGTTTGGCCCTGATTTAGCTAAAAGGAGGTTTTGATAATGTTGTCATATCAGTTGCTAATTGGAGCCATACTAAGTCTGGTTAAGTATGAAGGATTACTGCGGGTAATGCTTTCATATTTGTTTAAACCGTGCTCAGTTTAAGTCTAAGGATTCATTTTAGATGGCTAAAGTCGGGCTTGGATTTAAATGGATTAATCCTATCTGATATGTTGAGGTTATCTAGGAAAGGCTATGGTCAAATTTTGGCTTGTAGTTTTATTGGTCCTATTAGATTAGTTCAGGTCATCTAGGTAAGGCTATGGTAAGATCTGGCCTAAAGTTTCATAGGTCCTATCAAATTGGCTGAGGTCAGCTAAGCTATGGTCAAATTTGGCCTTCAATTGATTGAGCAGATGGGATTAGATTTTTCTATTGTCGGTGTCATTTTGAATGAGACCTTGCACAATTTGGATAGTCGTTGTAGGACTTAGGGGCTTTGGTCAGTCAGCCTGGTCATCCTCTAGGTAAGAAAATAATTATCCCTTCGGATAATTTTTCTGAAGGGTTTTGCTTGTCTGCTTTTTTATTTTTCTGCTTTTCTATTTGGTTGCTTTTTCTATTTTTTCTCTGTTTTTTTACTTTTTCTACGTTTTGCTTTTTTTTTTTTTCTAGTTTCTCTATTTTTCTGCTTTTTCTATTTTTTTGGCTTCTCTATTTTTTTTTTTGTCTTTTTTACTTTTTCTTCTTTTTATATTTTATTTTTTTCTCTATTTTCTCTTTTTTTTTTTTTCTATTTTTCTATTTTTTCTCAATTTCCTTTCTGCTTGGAATCCGATATCATCTTTTTACAATTTTCTATTTGTTTGGCTCTTTCTTTTGATGAAAGGTGAGCCTGTGGATGGCACTAGTTCAACTACAAAGGTTGTCTAACAATAATACTAGTTTATTCTGATTGTATTTTTCCAACAACTCTGAATTTCTAAACACATACCACATCTAAGTTAGAAAATTCATCTAGTTACTTTCTGGGTACATGCATGTTAAGGACATAGAAGTCCAAGGAAGGTTAGGTCTGAGGGGCATTAGTCTAACAACTCAATCATCATTCATGTAAGAAAATAATTCTACTTTTAGACGTTTTGATTTCTTTCTCAGTGGACCCATTTTTCCCATTTCTTTCATTACTGGCCCCTGTCTCAGGCTATAATAAATGGTTGGAGAAGGAGCATGCACTTCATGCACCCGGCTGGTTTATCTGGTAGGATGGATGGCTATGATGCTTGTCTCATAGAGACAAGTTGCCTATTGAGAAGATATGGAGGGTCACTATGATTTGGGAGATAGAGAGGGACGCAAAAGCTAAGGGAGGCTCTAAAACTATAACTAGGATAAAAGCAGAGATTACTATGACTATTGAGGCTGGTGCAGCTAGGACAAGGGTGTTTGATGCCCCGGAGGATGATAATGACTCAGATGGGGGCAGAGATGTCCACCCTAGGAGAATGAAAGCTTAGATATATTTATCAGATTGTTTGTTTTGGCTTTAGGTTTATTTTCTTATTTGACTTTGACTTCTGAAACTGTATTTTAGGGTTTATTTCATCTAACTTTTGACTTGGATGGACTTATCTAGTCACAAATTTTTGTTTGACTCGATGACAAGACAAAATTTCTGATGAAACTGAATTTAGACATGACATGATCTTTGATGAGTTATGATACTTTGTATATTTTGTCACCAAAAAATGATTATGGTGAATGACACATGATATGAAATAATATATATATATATATATATATATATATATATATAATTTGGCACAGAATAATAATTTTATTATAATTTGGACTGCACTCAAACAGAGCTATGTATCTCCACTTTTATTCTTTTTAGTTTTAGTTTTCGAGAATCAGGTCGACATAGTTCTTGTTTATACTGTTGAACCCCATTATATTTGGTATTGATTTTGATCATAACAAAATATATCAATATGTTAATTATGCTAACAATTTTATTTAAGTTAGTTAAAGCATGAGAAATCATGATCATTACTAAATCATAGGTTTAACATAATTGAAAGATTTTAACAGCAAAGTTCAATATAAAGACATCAAGAAAATGACATAAAGTGCACATTGTTAACAAGCTCATTTTGATGGTTACGTACAATTAATTTAATTACTAATATTGTCTGTTTGATTATATGCAAGATAACTAAGATATCAAATTTCAAGTTGTAAGAAATGTAGAAGTAGTGGACGCTACTGGAAAAGTCACAGCCATGACACAAGATTCACAAGCGCAAATGTGTCTATCACAGGCATTACTAAGAAGTTCAGAAAGTGGTAGAAGCTCAAGTCCCATACAAGGCAATATTTGTGGGCATGAATATTTTAGTAGCAGGCACTACCAATAATTCACAGTTGTTACCAGTCAAGTCGCAGGCACGAAAGTCAAGTCCAGTCCAAGGTTGAGGTGATATTCGCAGGCACTACTAAGAAGATCTCAATTGGACAGTAGCTTCAATCACATGATTGGCGATATTTGTGGGCATGACTATAGCAGTCGAAGGCATGACTCGAAGAATTCCTAGGCACGAAAGTTTGCAACTGACTGTGAAGAGTTTCTATGTCAGAGAAGTCACGGTCACTACCAGTTAGTTGCGAGCATGAATATGCAGATACAGACAAAAAACTAGTCGTTGGAAAGAAAATACAACTGCATTTTAGAGGGTAAAATGACTCATTTCTTATTGGGATATAACATGAGTTGGTAGGAAGTTTAAATGCAAGAGAACAACTTTTGTTAAGCTTTTATTGAGATATTACTTCTAATCATTCATATTTATTGCTTATAGAGCTTATTAATTATAAAACAATAATTATGATTTATTGTTTGAAAAATCTTTGAGGTTATTATGACTCATTAATTACTTAAGAGTTTAGGAAAAGTAAAAGGAGATTTTCTTCTTCTCATCTCTTGTATCTCTTGAGGGTTTAAGTGTGAGCCAAATAGGAAAACACTTGTAAGGTTTGAGTGTGAGCCTTGTGAAAACACTTGTAGGGTTTGAGTGTGAGCCATATAGGAAAACAATTCTAAAGGTTTGAGTGTGAGCCTTGTGAAAGCACTTGTAAAGGTTTGAGTGTGAGCTTTGTGAAGACACTTGTAAAAGTTTGCGTGTGAGCCTTGTGAAAACACTTGTAAGGTTTGAGTGTGAGCCTTGTGAAAACACTTTGTAAGGTTTGAGTATGAGCCTAAACACTTAGGTTTTTTTATCTTGTTCCAATAAAAAGATCTTGATAGTGAAATACTCAAATGTGATCTTGAGGAGTGGACATAGGCAAATAGTTGGTCGAATTACTATAAAATATTATGTCTCATTCTCTCTTCACTCTCTTCATCAATATTTTTATTTGTCCATAAATTTTTAATTACCAACTAATTCTCCCCCTCCCTCTTAGTTGTCAGTGGACTTTCATGTACAATGCATGATGATATTACAAGTAGACAGAATTATACAAAATATCTCTTCGGTTGATCCAGATTACAAGGATTGGAAAATTTATTTGCATCTAAATCCATGAGTATGATATGTCCACTAGATAGAATCTTTTTGAGCACGTATGGGCCAACCCAATTAAGTCTGAACTAGCATATTGGGTTGTGAATAGAAGCTCTGATTTCCTTCAGCACCAAGTCGCCTTCTTCCAAACCTTTGTCAATTACTTTTTGTTTAAAAGTCAAGCTAATCTCTGCTGATGCCCCTGAATTTGATATAAGGCATCCATCATTTTCTGATTGATGACATTCAACTGATCACGGTAACCCTTGATCCATTCTACTTCATCAAGTTGGCTCTCCCGTATGACCCTTGTAAATCATACTTGGATCTTAATGGGCAGTACCGCTTCCATTCCATGGACTATAGAATAGGGAGTTTCCCCTGTCGGTGTATGGATGGAACTTCGATACCCCCATAAAGCAAATGGTAAGTGCTCGTGCTAGATTATATTACTTGTGATCATTTTCTGCAGAATGGTTTTAACGGTTTTATTGGTTGCTTCCACTGCCCCATTGGTCTGAGGACGGTAAGGGATAGGCCGATGATGCTGGATTTTTTCCCTTTTCAATAGGCTTACCACTTCTTTTTGTAAGTGTGACCTTCTTCACCTCTTGAACCTAATCCATGATCTGCTGATCTTCATCCTCTATTAAACTTTTGAGATGGACATTGTTCCAAGTCCTTTTATAGAGTACATCCCCTTTTGGAATGAAATGATTGGCAACTTCCTTAAGGTTCTTCGTTCTGACTTAGTTGTCCTATCATTCTTCAGCCCAAAAGGCATAACCCTGTAACAGTAAGTGCCTCATTTAGTCACAAATGCAGTTTTTTCCTTGTTAGGAGGGTTGACTTGAATATAATTATAACTCGCATACAAATCAGTCAAAGAGACTACTTCAGATCCTACCATGCAATCAACCACTAAGTAAATGTAGGGTAAAGGAAAGTCTTCCTTAGGACAAGCCTATTTTAAATCTCTGTAGTCCATATATAATTTCATCTTTCCATCCTTCTTAGGATCTAGTACTATATTGGCCAACCATGAAGGGTATATGACAGGCTCAATGAACTCATTTTCCAGCAGCTTCATTACTTCCTCTTTGGCCTTTAAAGACCACTATGCTTTAAGTCATCTTAGTTTCTGTTTGATAGGCTTCACATGCTCATAAATCAGAATTCTTTGAATCGTTATGCTTGGATCAATATCCATCATGTCTTTGGGTTCCCATACGAAATAATCCATGAATTCTTTGATTACAATGTACAAGGTTGTTTCATCAAGATATGATGATGCAATGTATATGATTTTTATTTTATCATATGTGCCAAGGTTAATTGATTCGCTGCTTTCTTTGTTTTCTTCTTTATTATTATTTTATTTTTCTGACCTTTTTTTATATCTCATTTAGATTGGATTCACATATAAATGAAAACATAGGCATTTAATATAAACGTTTGAATTATTTATTCATCATCATAAGTTACATCATAAGACAGACCAGGAGTGTTCATTACAGACTCATAAGATGAACAAGATGCAATTGACTCTGACTCTGACTCAGGTTCGAATTCTGACTCAACAAGACTCTGTTGACTTAGACACTGACTCAAATTTGGATTCTGACTCAAACTTTGACTATGACTCGACCTTAAAGAAAAAAGATTTAATTGACTCCGACTCTGACTTAGGTTTGAAATTTTGACTCGACTTGGACCTTGGATTAGGAAGGAGGCTTGACATTAAGGTTGGGATTCTTCTCAAAGTGCCTATTATCGGGTTAAACCAAGGATGGTCAGATGAGCTTTATAGTGTTTTGTTTTTGCTCCACTTCCTATCGTGGAGACTTGCTCAAAAAGAGTAGTTTCTATATTTTCTTCCTAATCCTGATCCAACTGGCTTGCAACCATCTAAGATGAGCCTATATTTTTGGATTTGTGGGATTCTAGAATAGTTCGAAGATTAGTGGAGATGTTGGATTATGGGCTAGAGGGGAGAATGATGTCTCTATTGTTATGTCACGACCCAATTTTGAATCGCGACGGTCCTAGGGCACGGGATAGACTTAAGGTCACCGGAAACCCATAGAACCAATGAACAATCCATTTATCAATCAATCATTCATTAATATTTAAATCCCATTTATTACTTATAAATTTTACAGAAAATTTGCCAGAGTTTCCTTTGTAATTTTATGTCAGACCCAACCTGGGAGTCGCAACGGTCCTAGGGTATGGGTATTGCATAAGCTACCAGTACCTCGAAGAACCCAATAAACTATACTATATGGCATACAAATCATATAAACAGCTTAATTAGCTTAAGAATGCTGAAGAAAATTCGACAGCATCTCCTCTATAATATAGCTATGCCCAAAAATAAATTAAGTACACAACACTTCTATTATCATCCATATTCATTCTCAATACAATGATCCCTCTAGATCTCCATCAACAACTCAATATATACATATATCTGTACAATCTGTCATTTCCATACATAACATATCATATATATCCATAATATCATCAGAAAGCAAAACTATCAAGATGCAAACTTAAACATATATCTATATGCAAATTCTTATATACAGTATCATGGAACTTCTATTATGTACATTAATTACATATTCTTTTGGAGTTGAATATTTACATGATTACTAGAAAACTTCCAAGGCAGGAGTAGGAGATGCCAATGGAAAGCGTGCCTCACAGCTGACCTTAAAATTGTAAACCACTAGGGAATGAGTATAAATATACTCAGTGAATCCAAATGTATAAAGATGCAGTAAATGCTCATGAAAATGTAATTGCCCATATATGGCCTGAAGAATTCAATATAAGATAACAAATGTATAAATATACATGTATCTGTACAAATATCAAAATGGAAGTCATATAAGTATC
>CANXYC012759099.1:0-21926 GCA_948193065.1 Aleurites moluccanus
TGCTCCATGGTTTTGTAAAATGGTTAACTAATATTTGATATATGTAAATATTGAATATTAACATATGATAATTAATGATATAATTATATGCATTTATAAATGTTGAATTGGAAATTAATGAGGTGTTTAGTATGAAAATTCATTTGAAGAAGAGGGTATAAGGATAGAAATATTAGAAGTATTTTTCTTTTGCAGGTTGGGTTGTTGAAATTTAATGAAGAGAGGGACTTTGGTCCTAGGTAAAGGTTGGAAAAACAAAGAGAACTCCGCCAAAATTTTTGAAAATTTGTAATTAGGGTTCTACGGGTTTAGGTGGCCTTACGCCTACTCATACCTTAGGACTGTCATATCTTCTGAAGTTGGGGATGTGACAGGATTATAGTGCATGTAATCATGATCTTAAAGATTCATGGAATGTAAACTTTCATTCGACATTCATTTCTAATTAGGTAGTCATAATATCTTATGTTAGAGGTTATTCGTAACTTATGGGATCAATCGGTCAAATGGGGATTTTCGATTATTAGAGAAAAAGGTTTTCTCGAGATATTTTAATAATGTTATATCCTATGGCTAATTAAACATGAACCTAAAAAGTCACACATAAAAAAAGATGTTGTGGTTTTGGACTGATATTATTTTAATTAATTTATTAATTAAAACAATTGGATAAATCAAGTCCCTAGCATGTCCTAATGCTCAATCCAAAATATTAGGTTTGTCAATTTGTCCTAATTTATATTTGTTATAAATTGATATAAGGACTAAATTGAAGGACTTAAATAAGATTAAATTGAAAGAGTTAAATAATATTTAGTATGAAAATATAATTAATGATTTAGGGTTTGGGTTTGAGAAACCCCTAATCCTTAATTACTTCTTTATGTTATGACACATAGCTTTAACAATTGAAAAGTGTTAAGGTACACTTAACAAATATTTTAACCTTAACCATTAAATAGTTAGTAGATTATAAGGTGTCAAAATATGATGAAATGAAATGATATATATGTGTAATTTGTGTAGGGTGGCCGGCCAAGCAAGGCTTAGTGTGTGAGAGTGAATTTTGTTTTTCATTTTCTCAAGTTTCTCTTATCTCTTTTTCTTCTATGACTTTCTTTGTGTTTGTCTTTTGGAGTTTAAAACTCTAAAGACTTAAGAGAGAAGATTAAGTGATATTCAAAGTCTTTGCACATATATTTGTTCTTCTTTATCGTGACACATATACTTTTGTAGTATTTGGTTTTCTATCAAGCCTTTGTGGTTGGTATTTGTACATATGTTAAGAACTCAATAAGCTCAAGCAACAGAGAAAGAGTTCTCAAGCATTAGTGCTCGTGGATAAACTAGAGACGTCATATTTAAGGTGTTTAGTGAATGAATGAATGAGGAAAGAATTTCAGTGCTTCAAGAGGTAAATTTGTTTTACTCTCCCTATATTTCTTTCTTGAGTCTTTGCATGTTGATTTTAAATTAAATTTGGTTGATCTTGTTGAAAAATTTGAACGATTCGTATTTTCAACTTCCGTCGTACCTTTGTTGCGCCAAGGAAATGTCTATGTTGTGGACCAAAATAAAGTTTCCAACAAAATTCTTTGCTTATTTTCAACAAAAGATGAGCATACATCTTGTAAAAAAGAGAGTTAGTGAATGGTTTGCTAAAATTAGTTTTCAAAAAGAAAAGTATTTGTGATGCTTGTGCTAAGGGTAAGCACTTTAGAAGTTCTTTTAAATTCAAAAATCTTATTTCAACTTCTAGACCATTGCAATTACTTCATATGAATTTATTTGGTTCGACTAGAACCTCAAGCCTTAGAGGAAAATACTATCGTCTTGTTATTATCTCTAAGTTCACTTGAGTGTTTTTTTATTGCTCATAAACATAATGCATTCTATATATTCATTCTACTCATAAATGTTTAACAAACTCAAAAAGGATATACTATTTCTAGCATTAGGAGTGATCATGGAAAATAATTTGAAAATTTAGATTTTGAAAACTATTTTAAAGAGCATGGCATAGAATATAACTTTTCTACTCCTATAACTCCATAACAAAATAGTGTTGTTGAAAGGAGAAATAAGTCATTAATGGCAAGAATCATGTTTTGCAAAAATGATTTGTCTAAGCAATTTTCGGTCAAAGCGGTTAGTACTTGTAATATTTGTCATTTTTTGGGCTATTTTATTAATTGTATGTTTGTTGAATTTAATTAATTGAAAATATAAATATTTGAGGAAATCCAGAAATTTCTAGTTGCAGGGTGGATTATTATGAGGCTGATTTTTTAATTTTAAAGGAATAATTTGGTAAAGTGTAAAATATAAAAGTTATAGGTGTATATCTTATCTTTAATTCTGTAAAATGGTTCTATAAAATTCTATGTATGTGAAGAGTTATGTCTCCTTGATCAGAACCTATCTGTTTTATTAATTTCTGCAAGAATATGTGTATGTTTGAATTTTCTGAGAATGACTGAGGCTGTTTTAGACAAAAGTTTAAACATGAGAAATATTCCTTTATGTGTTGTTGGCTGTAAAATTTCAGGAGATTTGGATAAGTATAACTCAGTGGAGAGTGAAATTTCTCAAGTCTGTTCGGATGAATTTTGGGCAGTAAATCAGGGTGAAATTTAGAGAGTCACCATAGTATGTGTAGTTATCTTTGTGATTTGAATTTTGGATATGTTGGACTTCTGAATGTATATTTTAAGTGACAAAAATAATCAGGGAGTTTGGATATTTGTAACTCATTTGCGAGTGGATTAAATAAAAGTTGTCGAGGAAGGGTTTCAGCTCGACAGAGATTGGTGTTAGCGAGCTGGCAAAATGCGAGGTGGCATTTGCGAGCCGGCAATGTGAGCAAGCGAAGTGGCGAGGTGAGATTGATGAGGTGGCAATTAACGAAAAGGCATATGCGAGGTAGCATATGTGAAGTGGAGTTGGGCGAAGAGGCATATGCGAGGTGGCATATGCGAAGGGGCATGTGCGAAGAGGGAGATAGGCGAGCAGAGTTTGGCAAAGAGGAATAGGCGATGTGGCATTATGCGAAGAGGCATTATCGAGGTGGCATATGCGAGGCGGCATATGCGAAGAGGAGTTAGGGAGGAGAGTTTGGCGAGGCAGCATATGCGAGGTGGCATATGCGAATTGGATATGCGAAGTGAAATTAGCGAAGTGTCTTATGTGAAATGGCATTGCCGGAGCATATTGGCGAAGTGGGAATTACGAGCTGGCTGATACGAGGTGGCATTGCCGAGGCAGGTTGGCGAGGCGAGCTGGCAAGCGGAATTTTGGGGCAGTAGCCTATTTAACCAGTGCCCAGTAGCGATTTTCTTCACGATTTTCTTTCTTCGTTCTTCTTCAGTTCTTCTCATATTAGATCCATTTATTTTCTAATGCATTGATACTCAAAATTAATGCATTAAATCTCTAGATTATCATATTTTAAGGCATCAATCGGCAGTTTCAAGCCAATTTTCCCAAGAAATTTAGTTTTGGAGAAATAAGGTAAATTTTCTTCAAATGTCATTTTCTTTTAGATTAATAAAGTCTGGTAGTTAGAATAGTCAATTATGGGTATATAGAATTTATTACAAGCATTTTGAAGCTATTAATGGTAATTAATGTTGGAGAAATTAGAAATTATGGACTGTCATGAATAGTAACGTGAACAGTAAATTCGAAATAAATTTCAGATTTTCTTTAAGAGATGAATTAAATTGATGTTGGGAATTAAAAATAGAAACTATAAGGTGGTTAAATGTTAAGAAATCATATTGAGTATTATTGATTAAGGTAAACCCTAATTTTGAATATTTGGGGAAATTTCACATGAAAAGGAAATCAAGGAAATTAAGGAGATTGTTGTTGAGCAAACTATTAGAGGAAATTCAAGTATAAATTTATGTAGAGGTAAGTATGAACATTGCATTTGCTTATTGCTTCTTTGAAACGATATGTCCAAGCATTCTTAATGTTCACCTATATGATTCTCATATACATGATATTGTATTATGCACCTATTATTTGAAATCCCTATGATGTTCTCAAACAATTAATGAATTGTTCCATGTGATTCCATTATATGAATGCAAATGGCTTGGTCATTCTTCCTTGGACCAAGTCCATATGAAACCATTTGCTATCTTGACTGAATTTATATTATATGTTGATGGTCTTGCGATCAATATGTTTCTTATGAGATTAAAACCATATGACCCTATGGATAGAACGCTCTTCCCAATGAGAGTAAATTCATTGGTCCATTGTGCACTTTGGAAACCTAGCTGATAGGATTTTTATTAGTGTTCCACCTACAGGGGACCATGAGCTCTAGGCGTATGCCTGGCCAAGCATGCGTTTGTGATAAGGTAGCAAGGACTACTGATGCGTTCTGTTGTGATAGGTAGCATGGCTACTGATGCACTCTGTAGTTCTACCATGTTACTTGATAGTGCTATTCGATTGTGAGCACTTCTGTTCTTGTAAGCCTAATCATATGATGATTTCTTACCCATGTTCTTGGAATTGATCTTTCCTTTGGATTGATATATATATATATGTATATATATTTCTTTCATATTACATGTTCATATCTTACTGAGTTGAAGGCTCACTCCTCTTCTGTGGATTTCAAGTGATAGTGTAGCTCGTGAGGGAGCTAGTAGAGAAGATCAAGCTTCTTGATTTATTCCTCTTAGAAGCCTCCATTGTAATCATTTTGATATATATATTTATGTATATTCATTGTATGGTATTATGGTATTGCATGTATTGGGAGTATATTTTAGAGCTCCGTAGTTAGTTATTAAAGAGGGCACTATTCTGATGTATAAATTGTTACATTTTGGGTTGCCCTTATTCCTTAGTGATGTGGGATACATCTTTTGATTAGTAAGGAACAGGAGGAAATTATGAAATAATATAAATAAAGATATGAATTATGCTTATATGGATCATAGAAATGAATATTGAATGATATCTATATTTGATATGAATGTGTAATATATATGAGATCCAGGATATGGGAGTTATACGGGTTTATGATGGCCTTAAATCTACCCTTTCCCTAAGACCGTCGTACCATTGGAGTCGGTGTGACAGTACTTCTTGCTATATATTAAATAGAGCTATGGTTATACCAATCCTAAAAAAGATCCATATGAATTATGGAAAGAAAAGAAGTCTAATGTTGTATATTTTCATCCTTTTGGTTGTAAATATTTTGTTCTTAATAATGGTAAGAATAACCTTGAAAATTTTGATGCAAAATCAAATGAAACAATTTTGGATTCTTCACATTCAAAAGCTTATTAGGTCTTCAATAAAAAAAAATTTTTAGTTGAACACCACAAGAAAAATGCAAAATAGTGACAAAAGTTTGCAATAGATAATATTTTATTGCTAATTAGAGACATATTAACGAGTTACAGTGATGGAACGATAACAAATAAAATTTAAATGGAGAAAAATGATGAAACATTGATAAATTTGGCGAGGGAACAACTTTGTCGCTAATGTTTGGCGGGAGTATTTGGCACGATCTGTTAGCGAGATTTTGGTGACGAAATAGTGATGAAAATTGACATCATTAATCTATCGCTAATAATGGATGACGTGGCAACGCAGTTTTAAAAATATTGCGTAATTGCGACCAAAATTACTGAAATTATTTTGTCACTATTTGGAGTATATGAGGCATATCCAACCCTAAATTTTTCATTTTGGCACCATTTGCTTTCTTATTGTCCTCCTCCTTCTCTCTGTATGCGCTATTTTGTGAATCTATTTACCAGCATTTCTACCGCCATTCACACTCTTTGAGTCTACCATTATCAATGTCGTTCATTCCGTCCTCGTTAGGTTGTCAGTTTTTTTCTCAATATAATAATTTTTTGAATCTTTTTCATTTTCTGTAAATATCATTTTGTTTTTCTGTAAATATATGAATATATTTTCTGAATATAATTTGTTTAATTTGCAAATTTTTGTTTTCATTTTTGGTATATTTTTTAATTTTTAATATCTATTTGTATTGAGGTTTCTGGATAATTTAGAGATTAATCTGGGGTTTAATTGAAAAAAAAAAAAATGTTTTATAGTCTAGGATTAATCTAGAGTTTAATTTAGAGATTAGACTATATATATGTTTTATTTTATGTAAAGCTTTTCTATTTGTGCTTTTTGTTTTTATTTTTTAATTTTTTTTTTGTTTATGTTATTCTTTTTTATTTTGTGTTCCGTATTTGTAATTGTTTATGTTTTTATTTTTTTAATATCTCATTTCTAATTTTTTATTCTAATTTTTTATTTCTGCTATTTCTAATGGTTTCTGGGTTTCATTATAATTTTAATACGTGGGTTCTTTATAGAATTTCCGTTATTTGTTGAGAGTTTTGAATATATTAATTTTTAAGAAGTATGAAATTCTTAAAATTTTTCATAATGGTTTGGTTTGTTTAAAATAACAAAAATCATAATTGTCATGTCCCAGATTTGAAATATAATGATCCTAAGATATAGATAAATTTAAAGTCACCAGATATCCATAAAATCCCTGTTACATCACATTATCTCATTCTATAATATAAGTATTCATATCCATTTTTATACATTTATCATTAATTTACAATTCTCTTTTCATAATTATATTAAGTCTAATATATTAAATAACTTATAAATATCATAAGAAATATCATACATCAAGTTTGCTTAGTACTTTGTTTAGATACAAAATTATGGAGCAACTATAGACTTTAAATGTAACATAGTGTACATTACTAAAGTACACTGTTAGTTTTACGGGGGAAGGAGATTGGGAATCTGCCTTTACTCTTGACTTGAAAATGTTTAACAATAGTATAAACATACTCGTGAGTCAAATATATACTATTATACAATGGGTTAGATAGGTAACAAAAGGTGAGTTATAAACAATGAATGGGTTTATAAATAACAAACCAAATACCCAGTTTATAGATAAATAAAGGATAGATGTTGATGAATATAACAATAAAGTACATTGGGAGTTCAAGTTAGTTCAATGAATCAAAGGAACTCATGGCATGTCTGTATAACAGATATAGAGGGTCTTATATACATGTCACATATCAATCACGTATTAATCTCGTATGAATTATATAAGGTGGGCCAGACCTTACGGCTAGGACAAATCCCTTCCTAACTAGGGATAGGACATTATACCTTATCTAATGGGTCATTGTGTATAATATCAATGGTTTTCCCCTTACTATCCCATCAGTATAATAGTTTTGCTATATTAACACATATAATAGGCATTGGAAAGGAAACATAGTAATAATGCATGGGATTCACATATCAATGTCATATTACAATATATGCAATGACTATAATAAACAGAATATTAATTCAAAGGAAAACATAGAAAATTAGACTTGAAAGCAAAGAAAAATCAAAGGATTTTTCAAAGGTGTGGTTCAGCCATTTGTAGAAGAACAAAAGCATAGCTTCCAAAATTTCATATATGGTTATGAACATGCATAATAATATATATTTAACTCACCTCAACAGCTAGATTAGCTAAAACTCTTCAAATTCTATAACTTAGTTTTCATTGTTCCAAGTAAGCTTTTTAGTCCAACTTTGTCAATCCCATCATCTTTTCAAAATCTATTTGATTTGGGTGGTGCATCCGGCTCTAGTGGAACCTCAATATCAGGTTGATATTGAGAGAAGTGAATGTAGGAGAAGGAATTTGACTTTGAACCACTATACATTAGCTGAGCTCTCTTAACCTTTATCCTTTATTATCACTTGTTATTTGAAATTAATTTACTTATTGCTTTTTAGTTGTGTATTTCTTTTAAGATTTTTTTAAACTCCTATTCACCCCCTCTAGGAGTATTTCTTTATTAGTATTTATAATTGGTATCGGAGCTTGTGCTATAGTTTATATAAAATCAAATGATTTTTAGAGCTTACAATCTTGTTTCTATGGCAGCCAACACAACATTTGAGGAAGGACAATGCAACACCAGACCACTTTTTTTCAAAGGAGTAAACTTTAATCTATAGAAGGTGAGGATGAGAATCCACATTTGGTCCAAAGGACATAAACTTTGAGAGGCCATCGAAAATGGACCTTTCATCCCAATGAGAGATGACTCAGTCACTCCAAAGAGTTTAGCAGTACACACAAGTGAAGACAAGAGGAAAATGACTTACAATGACAAGGCCATGGATCTGTTATTCTGTGCACTTGAGGCTATATAATTTAATAGAGTTTCAACTTGTGAAACAACAAGAGAAATCTGGAATGTGCTTAAAGTTACTCATGAAGGGAATAATCAAGTCATGGCTACAAAAGTTAACATGCTTCTCACCGAATTTGAAAATTTCAAAATTAAGAATAATGAGAAGATTGTTGAAATATACAAGAGATTCACAACCATTATGAATGACTTAAAGGGACTAGATAAAGTTTTCACTCAAAATGAATTGATTACTAAGTTTTTGAGGTCTCTATCGGCAAGGTTCGACTCCAAGGTAGATGCAATTGAAGAATCAAAGAATGTGAATTCTTTGACACTTAAAGACTTGGCTAGTAATCTTATGACCTTCGAATTAAAGCTTCAAAATAGAGAAGCCTTAAGAGAAGAAGAATATAAGCCAACAAAGAAAGAGAAAGGAATTGCCTTAAAATCAACACTAGAGAAGAATGAAGACACTTTTAGTGATGAAAATATTGCAATGTTATCAAGAAAATTTGAAAAATTCCTTTCCAAGAATAGATTCAAGAGGAGAAGCTTCAAAGAAAGAATCAAGAAAAGAGAAGACAACAAAGGAGAAATAATTTGTTTTGAATGTAGAAAACCAGGGCATATCAAAAACGATTGTCCAAATGTCAAGAACAAGAAGAAGAAGGAAAAGAGGTCAATGAAATTCAAGGAGAAAAACAAAACATATGCAGCTTGGAGTGGAAGTGATACATCAAGCGATGAAGAAGAAGAAGAAGAAGAAAAAGTGAACTTGTGTTTCATGGATATGGAAGATGAAACAATTAAAGATTAAGAACTCCTTGAGGTAAGCCCTGAATCTTTTACTTTTCATGAGTTAAAAAATGCTTTTAATAAACTTATGAAAGATTTTTTGCTGATTTCTAAAGAAAACAAAGTTTTGAAGAAAAACTTATGTAAATTGAGTCTTGAACATGAGAAAACTAATGATAAAGTTACTGTTGAGAAGGAAGAAGAATTCTCAACTCAAATCATCAATTTACAAAATGATTTTTCAAAACTCTTAAGTGAGAATGAGAAAATCAAAAGAGAATTAAAAGGCTCTAATGAACTTTTAAATAAGTTCACACTTGGGAGCAAGACTCTTAAAAACATCATTAACTCACAAAGAGCATTTTATGATAAGGACGGATTAGGATACAACACTAATCTTAAAGTCAAGAAGGTAAACACCTTCTTTGAAAAGAAAGTGTTAGATTTTAAAAGGATGGTCAAGTGTACTTATTGCAAATATTTTGGTCACACTACACAATGATGTCCTATTAAATATAGGAGACCTTACTCTATCAAGAAGGTATGGATTCTAAAAGGATCAATCCAAATTGATAAGGATGTAAGGATTGTTAAATATGCTAACATATATGGACCCAAAGGGACTTGGGTATCAAAAAAATGATAAATCATACATTGTGTTGTAGGTGCAAGTAATCAAGAAAGACAAATGGAACATGGATAGTGGCTGCTCAAGACACATGACCGGAGATAAATCAAAATTCAAAGAACTCAACTTCAAAAGTGGAAGTGTCAGTTTTGGTGACAACTCCAAAGGCAAAATCATCGGTATCGGCTCTATCGGTAATGATGATGTATCTTTATCCAAAATTTTATTTGTTGATAATTTGAAACATAACCTTCTTAGTATTAGTCAATTATGTGATAGAGAATATAAAGTTATCTTTGAATCTCTTACATATAAAGTAGTAGACATCAAAATAAATAAGATAGCTTTCATGGGTTATCGCCAAGGCAATGTATACTATATGGACCTAAATAATGCATCTCAAGTAAATTTTTGTTTATTTGCATCTAAAGATGAGGACACATCTTATGGCATAGAAGACTTAGACATGTTAGTATGGATATAATTTCAAAACTTTCTAAAAGAGATTTAGTCAAAGGTTTGCCTAAATTAATTTTCAAAAGGAAAAGTTTTTGTGATGCATGTGCTAAAGGCAAACACTCTAGAAGTTCTTTTAAACCAAAAAATATTGTTTCAACTTCTAGACCTTTACAACTTTTGCATATTGATCTTTTTGGTCCAACTAGAACTGTAAACCTTGGTAGAAAGCATTATTGTCTTGTTTGTGTTGATGACTATTCTAGATTCATTTGGGTGCTTTTTCTTGCTCATAAACATGATGCATTTCATGCTTTAATCCCTCTTTTAAAATATTTACAAACTCAAAAAGGTATGCTATTTCTATAATTATGAGTGATCATAGAAAAGAGTTTGAAAATTCAGATTTTGAAAACTATTTTAAAGAGCATGGTATATCTCATAACTGTTCAACTTTTAGGACTCTTCAACAAAATGACATTGTTGAAAGGAAAAATAGGTCTTTAGTTGAAATGGCAAGAACAATAGTTTGTGAAAACAACTTGCCTAAATACTTTTGGGCTGAAGCTGTTAGCATTTCCTACTATATTTTAAATAGAGCAATAATTAGGCCAATTCTTAAAAACACCTCATATGAATTATGGAAAGGAAGAAAACCTAATGTTGCAAATGTTCATTCATTTGTATATAAATGCTTTGTTTTGAATAATGACAAGGATAACTTAGGAAAATTCGATGCCAAATCAGATGAAGCTATATTTCTTGGATATTCTATGCATTCCAAAGCCTATCAGGTCTTCAACAAAAGAACTCTTTTAGTTGAAGAATTTGTACATGTTATGTTTGATAAGTTTCCTCCTAAGGATGTTGACAGGAATAAAGAAGACAAAAGCATAAAAGAAATGATAGAAGACTTATCCTTAGAGAAACATGATGAGCATAGCATAGATTTTGGCAAGGACTCCAAAGAGAATGAAGAAATTGACTTAATTGAGTTCACACATCAACAAAAAGAACCACATCATCCAAGAGAGAGAAATGAGGTTAATGACACTCAAATTATTGGTGATCCACTTCAAGGAGTGAGGATAAGGTCAAAAATCCACAATGCTTGTGAGTATGTTGCATTCCTCTCACAAGTTAAGCCAAAGAACATCAAGGATGCACTTGAAGATGATCAATGGATAATTGCCATGCAAGAAGAGCTAAATCAATTCGAATGAAGAAAGGTTTGGACATTAGTTCCTAGACCTTAAGACCATCCAGTGATTGGTACGAAATGGGTATATTGCAACAAATTAGATGAATCCGGAATAGTGGTAAGAAATAAAGCAAGGCTAGTTGCTCAAGGATACTCTCAAGAGGAAGGTATTGACTTCGATGAAACTTATTCTCCCGTAGCTAGATTAGAAGCAATTAGAATGCTACTTACTTATGCATGCTACAAAAATTTTAAATTATTTCAAATGGATGTTAAAAGTGTATTTTTAAATAGTTTCATTCAAGAGGAAGTGTATGTTGAACAACCTCTTGGTTTTGAGCATGAAAAATTTTCAAACCATACTTTTAAATTATCTAAAGCATTGTATGGTTTAAAATAAGCTCCAAGAGCTTGGTACGAGAGGTTGAGCAATTTTCTCCTTGAAAATGGTTTTTCCAAGGGAAAAGTTGATATAATTATTTTTATTAAGCATGAGAAGCAAGACATTTTAATTGTTCAAATATATGTTGATGATATCATTTTTGGTGCTATTAATGAAAAGATTTGCAAGAATTTTTCTAAGTCTATGTAAGGTGAATTCGAAATGAGCATGATGGGATAACTCAACTTCTTCTTGGGTTTACAAATTAAGCAACTAGAGCATGGAACATTGATTAATCAATCCAAGTACACTAAGGAATTACTAAAAAGATTTAGCATGGATAATACCAAACCTCAACCTACTCCTATGAGTACCTCAATTAAGATGAAGATTGATGATAAAGGTAAAAGTGTTGATTCTAAACTTTATAGAAGCATGATAGGATCATTACTTTATTTAACTACATCTAGACCTGACATATCGTTTGAGTAAAAAGAATTATGAGATACCTTGTGGATACACCAAATTTAGGTTTATGGTATACAAAAGGGTCTTCATTTGTACTATATGGATATTTCGATGCGGATTATGGTGATCGTAGAATAGATAGAAAAGGGCAAGTGGCATTTGTCAATTTTTAGGAAATATGCTAGCATCATGGTTTTCTAAAAGCAAAATTTAGTTACACTATTAACCATGGAAGAAGAGTATGTAGCAGTCGCAAGTTGTTGCACTCAACTTCTATAGATGAGAGCTCAACTAGAACATTTTGGACATTCATTTAATTGCTTTCCCATAAAATGTGACAACACTAGTGCCACGAATCTTTCAAAAAATCTAATTCATCGTTCACGCACTAAGCATATAGATATAAAGCATCATTATCTTAGGGATTATATAGGCAAAGGGTATATTAATTTTGAATATGTGGATAGTAAGAAATAGCTTGCTGATATCTTCATAAAACCTTTGGACAAATAAGCATTTTATTTCATAAGAAGGGAATTGTAATACCCAGTACTTGGAGTGTTAGAGTAGATATGTGTTTGTTTATGTTTGCTTGATAAATGTTAGCATGTGTATATTTATATATACATGGTAGATAATCTAGAGTATAGATTACTCCTACAATAATTATATGTTGAGACATATTGAGTTGTGATTGATTTTGAGGTGTTAAACATGTGTATATATAAGTTGGTTGAGTTTGGACAAGTTAGAATGGAGAAAATATAAGAATTCTTCACCCCCATGAAAATGATTCACCCCTATGAAAATGTTTCACCCCTATGAAAATGATTCACCCCCATGAAAATATTTCAACCCCTTGAAAACATTTCACCACCTTGAAGAAAGTTTTCACGGGAGTGAAGACCTTTTCATGGGTGTGAAATATCTTTCACCACTGTGAAAATACTTTCTGTGTAAATTAGCTAATTCTTCAGCTTTGTCTTCATTAGCGTGAAACCCCTTAACGGCTGTAAAGAAGTGTTTCAAACCTAATGTAAATAGTATCTTTCATGACCATGAAACCTATTTACGGGCGTGAAAGTGTCGAGCCTATAAATATCTGACCCTTCTCCTTTATTTTCAAATTTCATTTATTTCATTCTTCTTCCTCTCTTTCTTTATAAATATACCTCACCCACCTATAAATTCATTAAATTCGTTTCTTAAACACTTAATTCATTTCCATTAACACAAGAATCAAGAATCAAACCTTCAAGAACATCAAGATTTTAGATTTCTCAAGAATCTCCATTCTAGGGTTTTAAGGTATTTATTCCAAATTCCAATCTAAGTTTAAAATAAGTTAATACATAGTTAGAATATATGATTATGAGTTATGAATAGATGTTTAAGAGTATAAATTGGATTTATTATGGATTATAGCAAGATATATATGAATTTATGGTTTTGGGTGAATAGTAGCTATTCATCCCAAACTTTCACATTTCTTTAATAAGTGATTAAATTGATGTTAGAAAACATATTAGGATTCTAAAAGATGATTAGAATCATAAGAATTTACCATGTACGAAAATTTTTGGGCACGAACCTTAATTATGAGTATTTGAGGATTTGACATAGGAGAGGAGAATTCAAGGAATATAGAGAAGATTATTGAATGTACAAGTAATTGAGGGAAATACAAGGATAAATTGCTTTGAGGTAAGTATGAATTATGTTAATGTATGTTGCTATCCTTTAATTGTGCTTGCTACTTATTTCTTATTTCATTTAATTGTCTTAAATTCATTGTTGATGAACTTAAACCTATAAATTGGTAAATTGTAAACTATAAATTGTTGAGACCCTCCTAAATAAGCCAACTGCATGAATGACTTGGTTGTTGTTCTCTTCGACCAAGATCATTATATACCTATTTGTGTGATGGAATAACTATATCTAAATATGTGAGGATGGTCTTGTGACCACTATGTTTCTTGATAGTATGTCCAAGCTATATAACCCATGACCCACATGTAAATAGAATGCTCTTCCCAATGAGAGTTAGTTCTTTGGTCCAATGAACATATTGAAAACCCAACTGACAGGGTTTTTGTTAGTGTCTCTCCTAGTTGGGGATCAGAAACACTAGGTATGTGTCCTGCGCAAGCACATGGAGACGTTGAGGTAATAAGGTGCATCAATATGCTATGCTATGATCTGTTCTGAGTTCTATGTCATGATATGATTTATAGTGCCATTCTTGGTGGGCACTCACATGTTAAAGAAACCATGATTGTTCATGTTATGATCTCTTGTGCCATAATTCTGATAATCTCTTTCTTTATGATATTTCAAAAGTATATTAAATATAAGTTCAAGATCATACTTATCCTCTATATCTTTGTGATACTTGTAAGCATTAGTGTAGTTTATACCTTACTGAGTTGAAGGCTCGCTCCTCTTCTGTGAATTTCAGGTGATAGTGTAGCTCGAGAAGGAGTTAACATAGAAGACAAAGCTTCTTGATTCATTCCTCTAAGAAGACTCTATGTAATTCTTTTGATATATATATAATATTTTGTATTATGGTATTTGTATGTATGGGGAGTATACTCTAGAGCTCCATAGTTAGATGTTGAGAATGGTTTTATTTTAATGTCTGAATTGATACATTGTGAGTTACCCTCGTTCCTTATTGATGTGGGATGCATCTTTTGATCGGTAAGGAATAAGAAGAAATCATATGATGATGTAAGGAAATACATGAATGATGATTATATGATTCATAGAATTGAACATTCATGATGATAACTATGTATGATGTGGATATAATTTATGCAAAAGATCCAGGATATGAGTGTTCAACAGGTTTATGGTGGCCTTAAGCCTACCCCTGTCCTAGGACCATCACACCACTATAGTTAGGGTGTGACAGGAATTAGGTATGATTGATACCCTCAGGTATGAATCTTGGCTTGCTCTTAATTAGATACAATTCAATATAATGATTTGTGATGATATTGGGTGATTTATAAGTATTTATAAAAATTTATGTGTTTCTATGTCAAATTGAGACCTAAGTGAGAGAATTTTATAAATTCCCATCACTTTAACGTCAATTTACATGAATTTATTATCAAAATGTGTGAATTATAATCATGTGCATATGAAAGCATAATTCAAAGCTCAAAAATTATCTTAATTTTTTCGAAAATTGCTTCAATCCTGATTTTCATGCCCGTTAATAAATTTAATGCCCGTTACAATTTTTCACGCCCTTTAAATTCTTAACGCCCATGAAAAATTATTATGTGTCTTTTTAAAATTTTGGGCTTGTCTTTCACGACCATGAAAGGTCTTCATGTCCGTGAAGACACGGGTATTTAAAAGACGCGCCATCGTCTTTTTAGTTAATTTTTTAATCTCTCTCTCTCTTTCAATTTTCTCTCAAATTTTAGATTCTCAAATTCTTGTTAGAATTTTTCTCTCTCAAATTTTCACCTCCTTTTACATTATCTTCCTATAAACCTTCATCCTTGTCTCTTCAAAACCCTAAAATAATGGTAAAAACCAAGAATGTGGGATATAAAGGAAGACGAAAGGGTCCGAATTTGAGTGAAGCATCTCAAGCATGGGAAGAACCGGTAAAGCTTTCCTTCGGTTTTTCATTTACCTCTCAGCATTACACTGATAGATTATCTGTTCTTAGACAATGAGGTAACTTGGTAAGCGGTCAAAGCATAAACTTTACTGATTTAAAGATGATTGGATTGAATGATTTTGTCACTAAGTATTGCATAGATTTATTCGGTGATAGACATTTTGCTTATTACTTATCCGACTTGCATTTAGAGCTGGTATATGAATTTTTCACAACCCTGCTTGTAAGTCCTACCGGTGACATGACATTTAGGCTAGGCTAAACCAACTGCTTTCTCACTTATAATGCTCTTGGTAGTTTGTTTAAGCTTAAGTCTAGTGGGGTTTGACGTATTTCAAACCATTGGGATCCTTCCCCGATTTGAGAAGCATGAACTGGCATTGCTCGGTTCAAAAGTGTAATATCTGTCATTTTTGGCTATTTTATTAATTGTATGTTTGTTGAAATAATTGAGACTATAAAATATTTTGAGGAAATCCAGAAATTTCTGGTTGCAGGGAGGATTTTATGAGGCTGATTTCATGATCTTAAAGAAATAATTTGATAAAGTACAAAACATAAAAGTTGTAGGTGTATATTTCATCTTTAATTCTATAAAATGGTTCTATAAAATTTTGTGTGTGTAAGGAGTTATGCCCTCTTGACCAGAACCTGTCTGGTTCATTATTTGTAGCAGGGATCTGGGTATGTTTGATTTTTTTGGGAATGATTAAGGCTGAATGAGTCAAAAGTGTAAACATGAGAAATGTTTATTTATGTGTTGTGATATTTTCTGTAAAATTTTAGGAGATTTGGATAAGTATAACTTAGTGTATAGTGGAATTTCTCAGGCTTGTTCGGATAAATTTTGGGCAGTAAGTCAGGGTGAACTTTAGAGATTCACCATAGTTTGTGTAGTTATCCTTTTGATTTGAATTTTGGATATGTTGGACCTATGAATGTCTATTTTAAGTGAAAAAAGAATCAGGGAGTTTGGATGTTTGTAACTCATTTGCGAGTTGAATAAATATAAGTTGTCGAGGAAGGGTTTCAGCTCGGCAAAAACTGGTATTTGCGAGCCGGCAAATGCGAGGTGGCATTTGTGAGACAGCAATGCGAGCAAAAGAAGTGGCGAAGTGAGATTCTTGAGGTGGCAATTGGCGAAGACGCATTGCCGAGGTGGAGTTAGGCAAGGCAAGTTTGGCGAAGAGGCATTGCCGAGGTGGCATATGCGAAGTGGAGTTAGGCGAGGTAAGTTTGGCGAAGAGGCATTGCCGAGGTGACATATGCGAAGTGGAGTTAGGCGAGGAGAGTTTTGGCGAAGCAGCATATGCGAAGCGGTATATGTGAAGTGGATATGCGAAGTGGGATTGGCGAAGTGGCTTTGGCGAAGTGGCAATTACGAGCTGGCTTTGCCGAGGTGGATTGGCGAGGCGAGCTAGTGAGCAGAAATTTTGAGGCAGTAGCCTATTTAACTAGTGCCTAGTAGCGATTTTCTTCACTATTTTTCTTCTTCTTCTCTTCGTTCTTCTTCTGTTCTTCTCAGATTTGTTTCATTTATTTTCCAATGCATTAATAATCAAAATTAAGGCATTAATTCATTAGATTATCACATTTTAAGGCATCACTTTTCAGTTTCAAGCAGATTTTCTCAAGAAAATCAGTTTTGGAGAAATAAGGTAAATTTTCTTCAAATATCATTTTCTTATTAGATTAATAAATTCTGGTAGTTAGGATAGTTAATTATAGGTATATAGGATTTATCACAAGCATTTTGAGGCTATTAATGGAAATTAATATGAGAGAAATCAAAATTTATGGGCTGTCATAAATAGTAACGTGAACAGTAATTTTGAAATTAAATTCAGATTTTCTTTAAAAGTTGAACTAAATTGATGTTAGGAATCAAAAATAGAAACTATAAGATGCTTAAATTTTAAGAAATCATATTGAATATTATTAATTAAGGAAAACCCTAATTTTGAATATTTGGGGAAATTTCATAGGAGAAGAGAACCAAGGAAATTGAGGAGATTATTGTTTGAGCAAACTATTGAAGGAAATTCAAGGATAAATTTGTGTAGAGGTAAGTATGAACATTCCATATGCATATTGTTTCTTTGAAATGTTGCTCAAGCCTTTTTCCTTATCAAATATGACATTGTATTAATGATCTATTAATTAAAGTTTCCATGATATTCTCAAGCAAATGATAATTGTTTCATGTGATTGCCATATTTATTTTGTAAATGACTTGATCACCTTTCCTTGGATTAAGTTCATATGAAACCTATTCGCTAACTTGATTAAATTTATGTTATATGCTGATGGTCTTGTGACTAATATGTTTCTTGTGAGATTGAAACTGTATGACCCTATGGATAGAACGCTCTTCCCAATGAGAGTAAATTCATTGGTCCATTGTGCATTTTAGGAACCTAGCTGATAGGGGTTTTATCAGTGTTCCACCTAGAGGGGACCATGAGCTCTAAGCGTATGCCTGGACAAGCATGCATTTGCGATAAGGTAGCAAGGACTACCGATGCGCTCTGTTGTGATAGGTAGCAATGCACTATGTAGTTCTACCATGTAATTTGATAGTGCTATTCGATTGTGAGCAATTTTGTTCTTGTAAGCATAACCATTTGATATTTTTCTTACCCATGTTCTTTGGATTGACTTTTCCTTTGGAATGATGTATTTCTTTTATATTGCATGTTCATATCTTACTGAGTTGAAGGCTCACTCCTCTTTTGTAGATTTCAGGTGATAGTGTAGCTCGAGAGGGAGCGAATATAGAAGACAGAGCTTCTTGATTCATTCCTCTAAGAAGTCTCCATTGTAATCATTTTGATTTATATATATTTATTGACTTGTATTATAGTACTATATATATTGAGAGTATACTCTAGAGTTCCGCAGTTGGATGTTGGGGATGATAATATGTTGATGACTAAACTGTTATAATTGGGTTACCCTTGTTCCTTAGTGATATGGGAAGTATCTTTTGATCGGTAAGGAACAAGAGGAAATTCCTAAATGATATATATATTTATATGTATGAATGGTGATTATCTAAACCTTTGAAATGAATGTTTTAATGATAATCATATATGATGTAAATATGAAATATGTATGAGATCCAGGATATGAGAGTTCTACGGGTTTATGGTGGCCTTAAGCCTACCCTTGCCCTATGACCGTCGCATCATTGGAGTTGGGGTGTGACAGAGGTGGTATCAGAGCTATAGGCTTATAATCCTTAACATAGAAGATAGAAATAGATGCATGAGCACTAGTATAAGTGTTGATTAAGATAACTACGGAGCATAGGATTTGTGTCTCGTTCAATTGTGTCTTCCTTTGGTATATATATCTGCGTTAAGTATGCATAGTGAGTCTGATATTGTTTGTTCTTCTTATCAGTATCAAGATGCCTCCATGGTGTGGTAGAGGATGAGGTCGAGGTTGTCCTAGGCGAGATCTACCTTCTGAAGAGGGTTCTGTGGGTGAAAATGGAAGAGATGAGGTCCCTCCTGTGCCACCAGTAAATGTGGCTCTTATGGCTAAGCAATTAGATCTGCTGCAAAGAAATTATGCAATGATAGATGAGTTCATTATTCAGTAAAGGCAGCAACGAGTACCTCCAGTTCAGGTTCCAGAAATTCCTGTTCCTCCAATAGTTTCACCACCTGTTGTACATCAAATGGAAGAGGTATAATTTGAGAGATTTCTCAAGCTTAAGCCATCGGAGTATAAGGGTGAAGTGGATCCTACAGATTTTCTAGAGGAAATTAAAGAGAAAGTACAGATTCTTCGGATTCCTGACAGAAGGTCTATAGAATTTGTGGGGTATTTAATGAAAGCTGAAGCCAAGGATTGGTTTAAGAGAAGCATTTTTGGCATGCTTCAGGAAAATGAAGAGCTATCTTGGGAGAGATTTAAGGAATTGGTGCTGAATGAATTTCTTTCAGAGAGCGTGAGGGAAGCTAAGTCCCTAGAGTTTGAAAGATTGGTTCAGACACCTAGTATGAGTGTTTCAGAGTATGCCAGGAAGTTCAGTCAGTTGAGCAAATTTGCTCCAGCTTTGGTGCCTACAGAAGCGGCATGGATTCAAAGGTTCCGTAGAGGATTAGTGGCCCCATTATTTAAACTCCTAGATGCCCTTAAGTTTGATTCCTATTCTAAGCTAGTGGATAAGGCTAGGATAATTGAGAATAGGGAGATGGAACCTAGATCAGAAAGAGTGGAGAAGAAGAAATTTAAAGCAGACAATTCTTCTAAGCAAAATAGTGGAATGAAAAGTATGGGGGTGGCTCATCAGTCAGCTTCTAGGAGTGGGTATAGAGGACTTTCAGAGAGGCCATAGTAGAGTCGGACTACTCCTAGACCCACTTCTCAGATGAGCCATGGTTCAGCTAGTTTTGCACCATCCAAGTCTCCTAAACCTTTGTGTTCTACATGCGGCAAATTTCATAATATCCTTTATCGCTATACCTCAGGAGCATGTTTTAGGTGTGGACAACAAGGTCACTTCCTCAAGAATTGTCCATAACCATCTATTGGTGGAAGACCACAGGCTTCTCATGCCACAGTTTAGGTGAATAGGGAGAGAAGTACCAGTCAGCAGTAAGGTACAGGCAGAGGCATTGTGGGCAGGACTATAGAGGCTGGTAGAGAATTAGGTCAGCATGTGGCTCAGGTTTCGGGGTTAGTTCCCATGGGTAGAGACAGAGGGAGAGTTTTTGCTCTAGCACAGCACGAAGTCCAGGCATCTAACACAGTGGTTACAGGTATTCTTCCGATACAAGCCTTGAATGCTAGAGTATTGTTTGATTCGGGAGCAACACATTCTTTTGTGTTATCCTGTTTTGCTAAGAAATTGCATGTGCCCTGTGAATTGCTTGAATCTGTGTTGGTGGTTTCCACTCCTTTAGAAGAAGAGATTGAAGTTCAAAATTTTTTTCCCTTATGTGTAGTTAGTATAGGTGGCAAAAGTTTGAATGTGGATTTGATTGAATTGCCTGTGTTGGAGTTTGATGTGATATTGGGCATGGATTGGTTGTCCAAGCACTATGCTACCATAGATTGTAATAGAAAGAAGATAGTTTTCAAATCAGCTTCAGGTGAGGAGTTTGAATTTCAAGGGGAAAGAAGCGAAGCACCATATAATGTGATATCAACCTTAAGGGCGAAGAGATTGATGAAGAAAAGATGCCAAGGATATTTGGCATATGTCAGGGATAATCGAAAAGAAGTGCAAGATTTGGAATGGATTCCTGTTACCTGGTTTTCCACCGGATAGAGAGATAGAGTTCGGTATAGAGTTGCTATCTAGCACGAATCTGATTTCTATTCCTCCATACCATATGGCACCAGTAGAATTGAGGGAGTTAAAGACTCAATTGCAAGATTTGCTTGACAAAGGATTTATCAGGCCAGCAGTTCACCATGGGGTACACCTGTACTCTTTGTAAAGAAGAAGGATGGTTCTATGAGGCTATGTATAGATTACAGACAGTTCAACAAGACAACTATCAAGAATAAGTATCCTTTGCCAAGAATAGATGATTTATTTGATCAGTTGCAAGGTAGAAGTCATTTCTCCATGATAGACTTAAGGTCGGGGTACCATCAGTTGAGAATTCGGAATGAGGATGTATCGAAGATGGCTTTCCAGACCAGATATGGACACTATGAGTTCTTAGTGTTGCCATTTGGATTGACTAATGCACCAGCTGCATTCATGGATTTGATGAATAGGGTATTCAGGCCATTTTTGGACAAGTTTATCATTGTGTTTATTGATGACATTCTTGTGTATTCTAAGAGTAAAGAAGAGTATGAGGAACACCTTAGGATTGTATTGCAGACTTTGAGAGAGCATCAACTGTTTGCCAAATTTTCGAAGTGTGAATTCTGGCTTGAGAGTGTGGGGTTTTTGGGGCATATAGTGAGCAAGGAAGGGATTGAAGTTGATCCTAGAAAGGTTGATGCAATTCTTAGTTGGCCTAGACCCATAAATGTTTCAGAAGTTAGAAGTTTCTTGGGTTTGGCAGGCTACTACAGGAGGTTTGTTCAAGACTTCTCTAAGATTGCAGCTCCTTTGAGCAAGCTTACCCAGAAGCAAGTTA
>CANXYC012759103.1:0-10104 GCA_948193065.1 Aleurites moluccanus
CAATTTTTTCTCGGTTTAATCGGTTTGATTTCGATTGAATCTCCAACCCTATAACTCTCTGTTTTTATCAACTTTTTAACCGATCCAATTTTAAAAACATTTGCTGCCAGTAGCAATGCAAGAGAACACTTCTTCTTGGAGCTTTTTAAGAAAAAATTAAATTTAAATTTAAGTTAGAAAGGGTAATGTTTATCAATATTATTAGTATTTTTTTAAGTTGTAAATAATTCTAATTAGTCATTAGCACATGAAACAAAACTTAAAAACTTATTGATGAGTCTTAATGCTCCTCAAATAATTAAATCTCTTAAATGTGATTTAAGGAATGTCTGATTAATAAATCTTTAATAGATTTATAAAACAATAAGTTAGCATATGTGGATCAAGTCTTAATTTGGTAAGAACCCTCCAATATTTAAATCAGAATAGAGTTTTTGAAGAAAATTAATGGAGTTTTTTTAATGAGCTTAAAAATGGATATAATGAGTATAAGGGAAGAAGTTCCTTAATAAATGAGTTTACTTTTATTTATAAGTGCTAGATCACTATGATGATATAATAAAAGTCTCATATGATTGTAGCTTATTAGACCACTATAAAGAAAAATAGTTGTGTCAGCAGACTCAGGATCACTTTATTAGCTTACATGATAAATTATCAGATTTGTTTGCACCATATTACTCGATGCAAGATATCATGTATGACAAATAATGGCTTATATGTCAGATTTAGATTTCTGCGCCGATCCAAGGTATGATAACATGTCATGAGCATTTAATAAGGGGAGAGGTAAAAAATGACTTGCGAACTCCAGATTCGCCCTTAATTCTTTGTCAGATTCTTATATGGCAAACCCTCATATTATAAAGGGGCGAAGATCCTTTCTTTACTCTTTGTCAAGGTCTTGTGCTTAGGTTTGATGAACATGTCTACAGTTTGAGCGAAGCTCCGTTTTAAGTAAAAATTCCAAATAAATTCTTAAATCCTTGAGTAGGCCTATTCCTCAATGGACTGGATGTATCACTTTGGACCTAACTTTTATTTATAATCACTTACTTTTAGTTGTTGTTTAATTAACATGTGAGAAATGCTGAGAAAAACTCTATTTGTTGGCTTTAATAATTTAAATATCTCAAAGTCAAATGTTAAAGTGCCTAAAATGGTATTTGAATCTATTTAAAATAAATATGAAACATCATAAATAATTTTTTCAGTATTTAGGTGATTAAGTTAAAACTTAAATACAGGAAAAAAAAAGTTAAATATAATAATTTTTTTTGAAACGACATTTTCAAAATTTTATTTTTAAAATAAAATTTTTATCAAAATGCCTTTTAAATAGCATAATCCCATATTTATTAATTTCATAATTAAATATAAAATAATATATTTTATTTGGCAATTATGACATGCAATACATTAAAAATATATTTATTATAATACATTAAATTTTATTACAACATATTAAATATATTAAAATATCACTAACATTAGGATGAGTATTAATTGATAAACATTGAAAAATTGAACTGAATTAATGTAATTCAGTTAAGTAAAATGATTAGTACGAATCATTTAAAAATATAAAATTTCAGTTTAATTTTCTATTTGGTTAAAGAATTTTATTTACTAAATTAAACAAACTGATCTATTTAATTATTTTTTTACTTTTTTGGATAAATAAATTAAGAATTATAATGTATCAATTAGTTTGTATATTTTTATTTTTTATTTTATTTTTTAATTGATGCACAATTTATTTATATATTTACATTTATGAAATATTATAATATATTATTTATTTTTAATAGTACAGGATATTATTTCATGCTATGATTTAATTATTTTTTTATTTTCTTATATAAATAAGTAAAAAATTTAAATATTATATGATAAATAATCATAATTTATTTGAATTGAAAGTAAAATATATAAAATGATATTTATTTTTAACCATAAAAACATGATATAACTGATTTAATTGAAATTTAATATTTTAATTTAGTTATGTGATTATTTTTATTCAATTTAGTTCAGTTAATATTTAATTTTAATTTATTTAATTAATAAAAATTATTTATTAAACAGATCAAATACATACTCTTAATTAGTATATAGATATTTCATATTTAAAAAATTAAGTAATTATTATATATTTTTATTTGATATTAAAACATAAGAAATTGAAATTTATTAAGCCTGTTACTCAATTATATATAGTTATTATATATTTAAAAATACTATTTTGCCATAACCGTACGAGAGTCAAATGCAGGAAAAAGTTTATCATTTCATTGACCCAACATGCCAACTTGCCATTGCTGTCAGAAAACCTTGATTCCCATCACAGAATAATCAAAGCCCATTTAGATTTTACACTAATTGCTTGGATCATACATCCAAGTGTCATTGCTCTTCTCTTTTCTTTCTTTTAAGTTGACATTTAAAATTTATGTTGATTTCATATTTTATTTATTAATTTATTAACTTTATTTTTATCAAAACATATTATATACATAAAAATATAAAATACAAATATGTCAAATATCCACTTGACAATTATATCAAATAATATAATTAAAATGAATGAAAAATAAATTTAAGTCGAATATGCTATCTATAACATTTAATATTATTTATAGTATTAATATATTTTTAAAAGAAAATAAACTTTTAATTATTGGATATTTTTTTTTTCACTTCAAAGTTTTATAATATTAAAAAAAAAATTATATTGGAATAAGACACTTTCTTGATGTCACGATGGAGAAATTTTTTCACACTTGAGAGGTGGAGTGTTTTAGTTCGTTTGTGATTGGAAAAAATGGTCCACTTGTTAAATGATTCACTGACATGAAAATATATAGTGCAAAATTTTCCTGTTCTGGCACACTACATTGAATTCTTATTTGGACAGCGCCCAAAACTCCAAACAAACAAATTACATGGGTCGCGACACACTATACACTGGAGGTCTGAATCTGATGCTTCTTTTATATGCAAAAATTCTTTGCTTTCATTTATCTGGCAGCCCTCATTGTTTTCAAACTTTACATCATGAAACTAATTTTAGTCATAGGTTTACATTACCTTGTGGATCCCAAAATTTATCCAAGTTTTTATGAATTGCGTTATGCTATTACTTTGTCAATTCCTCTTTTCATCGTGCTAACATCAATATGTCACTTCCCCCCAATACCAAAAATATTTATATTTTAATGGAATGTCCATTTATAAAATATAATATCATCAGTTGAAATTTAATTTAATATTATTTTATACTAATGGAGTCTCCCTTTAATAGTACTTGCAGAAAAATATTCAAGTGAGGACTTTTATTTTTGCTAAAAATTTAATTTAAATCACTCTTAAATTCGATTTTTGATTTAATTAATCATTTAATTTGTTAATTAGACTAATAGTCTTAATTATGAGACTCATTCATATTTTTAAATTAATAAAAATATATTTTTAATTAATAAAAAAAATATTAAAATTAAAATTAAAATTAAAAAAAAAAAAAAGAAACCCTGATCAAATATGGGTTTCATGGTGACTTACCGACAATTTCCTCCATTTTCTTAAACCAAGGCTAATGACTAGCTGAAATACCACCATTACTCATTCTATGCCTCTCCAATTTATACCTCTTCTTCAAATTATTCATTGATTATTTTTGCAGATAGTGCCGAAGTCAACAATTTTACTATACAATGATGTTTTCTTCTTATTTAATTTATAATTTGAGTTGAGCTTTTACTCTTTTGTTTCCTCCTCTTTTTTTTGGAAGGAGTGAGTGAAGTTTTAGATTTTGTGCATCAAGTGCTGATTAATTTTTTGATGGTGCATGGGGTGGTGATACTTTCATCGTTGTTAATTTTCAAGATTTTTTTTCTTAACTTTCTTGAAGGTTTGAAGAATCGATTTGCTCACTGAATCTGCTGAGATCAGTAAGGGCCTTGCCCTCTTAGGTAGTTTAGCCCACCACTCCCTTGTAAATATAGCCTTTAAGGCACTGAGTTGTTGGTTTTCTATAACAAATCAATTTTCACCACTTTTAGAGGTAAGATTTTTCAAAAACAATAAGGAAAAGAGGATCTAGTGATTTTCTCTTTTTTTTTGATAGATTTAGAATTATATTGTTATTTGTTATTCGTAGATCTATAGATCTATTTGTTTTTTTGAGTTTGATTTGTATTCTACTCTTTTCTGAGTTTTACTGAATGAATGAATAAAATTTGATTAAAAAAATTGAAAGTAATAAATTTTTTTGAAAATTTATACCCAAGAAATAGTACTAGATTATACGAAGAGCTCGAATTCTAATATATATATATATATGTTAGCTTATAAAATGTATGGTCTGCTCACCAAAGAAGAAAGTCATTATATACATGATACAACAAAAAATTTCCCCTTTCTTCTTCCACCTTAATTTGAAAAATTCCCTTGAATTAGTCATGAAAGCAATCAATGTTTTCAAAATTGGACAAATTAAAAAACCAATAAAAACATAGCATCAGAGGTTCGACTGGATTAAACCGGTTAAACTGAAAAAAATTAATATATATATATATATATATATAATTTGATATTTATTATATATATGATAAAAATAAATATAATTTAATATTTATTATTTTTGATCAAAAATTAAAAAAAAATTAAAAAAAAAAATGATCCGCTTGAATAAAAAAAACTAGTCTGATTCGACCGATTTATTGGTTAACCAGTTGATTCACTAATTTTTAATGAATTTTTGAAGACGGATTTTTAAGAATTGACTGGACCAATCCTTAGTTTAATTTTTAATTTTTTTATTCAACCGATCGATCCGATTTGATTTTGACAATCATGAAAGCAATAGCCGGCTTAAAACTTAAAACTTAAAACTGTGTATATATGAAAGCAAATATAATATTTCAAAATTAGTTATTTTAATTATGGAATGGAAGCAAATTCCAGTTGTTTTAGGCCATCATGTACACATAATATTGTCATCAGCATACTGAAAGATTTCAAGGCCTCTTTAATTTTTTCAGTTTCCATTTCCTACATAACTTGACACTATTACACCAAAAATTCTCAATATATATATATATATATATTGTAATGTTCCAATGATATTAATTGGTTTATATATTCCAAAAAGATGAGAGAAAATATTAATTATTCAGAACTACAAAAAAAAAAATCTAAAAAATCCAATACATGGATATAAAATCAATTATCAAAAAAAAAAAAAAAAAAAACCCATATTCTACATAATATGTGAAAAATAAATCTATCAATATCTCACATAAATAAGCGAATTAAGGGCAATGTCATACCATACTCTAGAGGTCAACTTTTTTCTTGCACTTCTGCGTCTGAATTGCCTGGCTGGAAATATTAACTGTGAGACTGCAATTCATCTTCACAGTAACATGTTTCTTAATAAAATTTAACAGTTTAATCCTTCCTGGAACTTTTGAGTAGCTATTCAGGCTCAGCAGCCCAGAGCCCAATTCAGCAGTCAGATTTGGGCTGGAAATCAGCTTATCAGTTATAATATCAACAGTAACATTCATCCGAGTAGTTCGCCTGGCCTTTGCACGGCCCGGCGGGCCTCGAGCCTCCCCAACTGATTCACCATGGTAAAGAATGGTCGTCGTGGTATTACTATACTTGAATGATCCTATATTAGGATTCTTCACTGATACATCTGCAATTAAGGAAATATTTACCCCTGGCTTAGGAATATTGGTGTTATTGAATAGCTCAAGCCGGATGATGGTGACGCCATTTAATCTGATGTTAGGATCTCTGATGCGAAAAACAGTGAAATATAGTATCACAATCACTATAGCAAGGATGAGAAATATGGCTGTGATGCATCCACAACATCTGATACATCTTCTATGGCGGATTTTTTTTAAATTGAGAGCAGCTTCTTCGTCGTTGCTGCTTGTGCGGTTAGCCGCCGGTGCTAGTGGCCTTACCTGGTCGTGCTCCACCATGACTAGGGATGGGAATTTGGGAGGATTGGGGGTAGAGGACTGGGAAGACGATCTGAGACAAATAAAATAAAGGGTTGGGGTAGAGGACTAGGAAGACGACCTGAGACCTAAAAATAAAGTGAGATCAGGCAGTAGTTAAATTATTATTATTATAATTATTTGCGTCTGTTGTCTTATGTTGACTTTGCCGCTCATTTTAATTCCATTTGGTAATCTCAAAATTCATTTAACATTTATGGTCCTTTGTCATATCACATCTAAGATTTTTTAGTATTTTTTTTATTCATAAAACATTTTACTTATTTTAAAATTCAAAAATACACCAAACACTTTTAATTGATAACTTAAAATATGTGAAGATACTAAACAAATTATATATCTAATTGATAATAAATTAATAAATTTTTTTAATAATAATAATAATAATAATAATAAAATGAGAAGACTCAAATTTAAATTTTTTTCATTTTAACAAAATGGAGAAATCAATTAAATTAAACTTGTTTGTTATTATTTCATTTATTTTTTTTAATAATTACTTCTATATAAATCTAATTTAAAACGTCATGTACGGTGATACTATATATTCACGTTAAGCTTTTGAGAAAATTAAGCATTAGATCTTAACTAATCTCCAACTCAAGTAATGGGAAAATTAAGCTTTAGATGAAAGTGAGGACTTGGGTAACTAAGAATAATATTGGTCCATGGCATTGACGCAGTACTGCAGTAGCAAATCAACAACCTATTGGTTTATTGCCTGATTCTAACTACTAACCAATATCTTCCTCAAAATTAATAAGTGCGAAACTTTTTCTTCGCATTTAACCAAAATTTATTCTACATAATATAATCTTCGGAATAATATAATTTCGTATACGTAGGTAATTAATTTGCCACTTATCTTTAGTAGAATATATTATTAATAATATTTTATATAATATTATTAAATTATTTTTGAACTGTAAAAATTTATATTTTAATTTTAATTTAAGTTAAATTTATCATTCATGACTATTTGTCAATAGAAACTTGTTATTAGGCAGCTGTAGAGATTATAATCCAGTAGTCAACTAAAAATGACTAAAAAAGTAAATATAATTCCCATATTCTACATAATATGTGAAAAATAAATCTATCCTTATCTCACAATCCACTTATTTTTTAACATAAATAATGAGAAGAGGCTAATCATATATGGTGTGATAAATTTCAAATTCAATAAAAAAAAAAATTAAGTTATTAATAGTAAAACTCAAATATTATATTAAGTTTTGACATCATTTATTATATTTTTATGTGACATGTAGGATATTTTGAATTTTAACAATTTTTATATGAGATAGGTGAAATTTTTTAATTTTAATATCCTTAAATTTATGATTAAATATATTTAAATTCGTATACATGACAGAACATGAAAGAACACATAAAAATTGTGATACATAATAACTTTTAATATCATATTAAAAATATCAAATTAAATTTAAAAATATAAGTTATATTAAGTGATGAAGGTCAAACATTATATTAAATCTTTACACTATTTGTTATATTTGTATGTGGGATAATTTAACTCTAACGTATCATACTTTAGAGGTCAACCTGTTTTTGCACTTCTGTATCTGAATTGTCTGGTTTGAAATATTAATTGTGAGGCCGCAGTTCATCTTCACAGTAGCATGTTTCTTAATAAAATTTAACAGTTTTACCTTCCCATGGATTTTGAATAGCTATTCATGGTCAGAAGCTCGGAGTCCACTTCAGTATTTAAACTTTTAGTAAGTGTTTGAAAATTGGATTGTCAAATTAAGATTTTATTAATTAAAATTTTTAGATTAATTTAAAAAATAAAATTTAATAAAAAAATAAGTTTTGACAATTAATACCAAATACTCTAATAATATTTTTAAAAAATTTAATGAGTTTTAAATCTCAAATTAGAGTTTGAAAATCAATTTATCAGTAATTGTATCAACAGTAACATTCATTAGAATGGTCTTTGAGCCCTTTGCATAGCCCGCTAGGTCTCGAGCCTCCCCAACTAGATCAGCATGGTAAAAAAAGAGTAGTCGAGGTGTTGCTATACTTGAATGAAACTATGTTAGGATTGTTCACTGATACATCCGCAATCAAGGATGTGTTTACTCCTGGCTTAGGAATATTTGTGTTGTAGATTAACTCAAGCTGAGTGACCATTTAAACTGATGTTAGGGTCCCTATGCCAAAAACTGTTAAAATTAATGTTACAATTACTATGGCATGGATGAGAACTATGGCAGCGATACAGGCATCCACAACATTTGATACGTCTTCTACGCTCGATTTTTTGAAGTGGAGGGCAGCTTCTTCATGGTCGCTACTCATGCGGTCTGCTGCCAGAGCTAGTTGTCGTACCTGATCGTGCCCCCCATGACTTGCTCTGATTCATTTTAATTCTATTTGGTAATAACACATATTTCATTGAACATTTGGTTTTGTTTTTTGTTTTTGTATTTATATAAGTTTTCCATTTTTTTTACCCACTTGAATAATTTTATATAAACTGCTGCCTTTGTTTTGAGTGGTAGATATTTAATTTGATTTAGTTATTAATTCTTGAAATATCTACATGTAAAAAGTATATATTATATAAAAAGTAAATATGATATTAGGAGTTGATAATTCCCTATTTATATATGTCATTCAATAAACAAATTGATTAACCATAACACACAAACATTTTCATAATCTAAAAATTAAATTCAAAGAATTTAATTGCTTTATTTTAGTAAGTAATTTCTAGATATGGGAAGCTAGTAATTTTAACCCGCTATTAATATATTAAATTTTTTTAAAAGAAAATAAAGTTTGTAAATAAAAAAATATAGCAAATATCAAATTGTAATACATAAATTAAATTTAATATATTTCATAATTATAATAATTAATTTTCTATCTATATCTAAAAAATTTTGTTCGATATTGAATTGAATTTCATATCAGTAATGTTCAAAATCTTAAAATAATTTCAGTATTAAATTAAAACTATTGAAATAATTTCATTATTGAACTAAAAAGTCTAATATTTTGAAAGTTGAAACTCTACACATGAATTACAATAATCTAGTGTCACAAATTTTAATTAATTTTAATGCTAAACACATTTTGAAATGGGTCATAAATTTGATTATAATTTTTTAATATAAAATAAAGATAAAATAATCTTTACGTTAGTATTCATACGAATTATTTCACATGAATTAATTAAACTCTAACTATGTTAAATAGCTAAAATCTACATCAAGTGAGCACGACTAGATTTTGAGAAATGCTTATTATATACTGTTATTTTTTGAAAAATTTAATCATTAAATTTTATTTTCCTCTAATTAAAAAAATATTAATATCCATATTCTTACACAGTTTATATGAAGAAAAATGAACAGACTCTCTTATGTGAAAACGGAAAACAGGTTCAAAATTAAGGTTATAATAACATATTCCATATCACTAGTTTTTGGTAACAAAAGCAAATCAAGATAAAAACAGAACTTCCAATGAAGAGGATTTAGTCTTTATTGGAAGAACCGAAGAAATAATCAGATAGAGTGGGGAGCTTCACCTCGCCCTTACTAGAAAGAGGAATGGTAATGTCACCAATAAAAGGGAGGTCAAAGGTGAGACCCAACTCCAATTCATAGTCAATATCCCAATCTCTGCTAATGTCCTTCACCAAGCTTACTAGTATACTATGTGGCACCTTCACTGGCACAGTCAAAATTGTTGTGTCGCTTGCTTTTATTGATCCTGGGTCTGGCATATTCCCTGATGCAATCACTCTGTGCCACAATACACACCCAATCACACCTCAAAAAATTATAATAAGATAATTTTTTTTTTATCAAAATTAAGGTCCACTAAAGTTAGCTGTTCAAAATCAATTTTTACACGAAGATGAAAAATTCAAATTTATCATTTGACTCCTCGTTTTTCTTTAAAATTAATCTTTTTAAAGTAGTGTTCTAATTGATATATATATATATATATATATATATATATATATATATATATATATATATATATATATATATATATATAATATATATATATATTTTTGTGTTTA
>CANXYC012759325.1:0-30655 GCA_948193065.1 Aleurites moluccanus
ATAATATTAAAATATATAAAAATCTGTGTTTGTATATATATATATATATATATATATATATATATATATATATATATATATATATATATATGTACGATATAAATACATTTTCACATTAGTCCTTAAGTTTGGATTTTATGATGAAGAAAATTAAGGGTATTAATTATGTAATGTGGAATTAAACCAGGGAAAAAAAAGAAGGGAAAATCCACCTACTTATATTGTTGTGTTCATACTCTTCCACTCATGAAGAAAGCAATTTTCTACATGAAAAAAAAAAAAAAAAAAAAAAAAAAAAACATTTTGCTATTACAATAGGAAAACTTGTTTCATATCAAGGTATGAAAAATTAAAGTAAAAGCTTATAAAGGAATGTACTTATTCAGAACCCCAAAAAAAAAAAGTTATTTCAACAACAACAAAATAATGGAATGTCTTTTTCCTTATGGCTACCATGTTAATAAATTCTTTTTTGATTCATTATGCTACTTACAGGATATAAGATGTATTTGCTCTTTGGCATTTGATCATATATAAACAAGATGTGTTCTTCATTATGCTCCTTCCAAATCTGCAACAAAATGATATATATTTAAAATTTTAGGTAAAATTAGCATCAAATATCATATCATATAGATATAATAATTTGATAATTAAAAATTAAACTATATATAATGAAAATTAAAGCAATTCAAATTAAAATGAAATAATTACTTATAATTGATTAATTAATTTTGCTTACATGCAACGACTGTGTCAAGACACCTGCACTAGTTGCATACGTAAATGAAGCAACTTGTAACGTAAAACTTTGTAAAAAGTTGAAGGTTAAGGTTAATGCCAAAAATGTTTGGTACTTCAAAATTGTCTTTTTTCTAAATGTTAAAACACACACATTGTTTTGGTCATTTGAGTTTTGAATTCAACTAATTGTTTTTTTTTTAAACCTACCATTTCCTTTAGCTTATTCTCTATATCTTTAAACATGTATTCTTTCATCCTTTCAAAGTGTGTTAGGCTTCGTTTTTAATTTTGTATTCAATGGTTTTTGGATTCATAAAAATTTTAGATGAGTTTTTGTTTTCTAATAGTTAAATAGTATGTGGCCAATTTTTTTTTTTTAAATCGTACTTGGGTAGTCACACAGATTTTTAGGGTGATATTGACTCTGTTTGATCGGTTTGAAAGATTATTATCAAATCAAATAAATATTTTTTAGTTTAAAATTTTTTTAAATCAAACCAAATTATCATTATAATTAAACCGTCAGTTTCGATTCTATTTGATTCGGTTTAAATATCTTTAGTTTGACGACTTCAAACCAAATTTTTTTTATATAAATCGTCGTTATTTTATTATAAATTTAGGAAAAAATACTAATAAAATATCGGTAATAAAAAAAAATTCAAAAATAAATAAATAAAATTTCAAAAATAGTTCAAAATTATACAATTCAAATCTTGTCTATTTCATTAATTAATACACTCAAAACTTATATTTTTTATTAAGACTCTTCTTTATTTATTTATAGTTAATTTTTATGGATGATATTTTTTTTTAAATTTTAAATTAATATTAGGTTAAAAAATATGTAGTTATATATAAAATAAAATCAAATATATTTAATTGTATTAATAATAAAGTATATATATGTATATAATTTCGATTTGATTCGATTTAAAATATAAGAAAAAATGTTCAAACTGCAAATCAAATTAAACTTTTAGTTTATTTCATTTTTCAAACTAAATAAATTATAAAATTATTAATTTTAGTTTGATTTGATCGGTTTGGTCAGTTTGACTTTCACCCTTACTGGCTCCTATTAAATCCAGATTTAAGTTGAGTGAGATTCAAAGGAAAACAAAACTCTCAAGACGTCTATTTTCTTTATTTACAAGATTCAAAATCGAAATTCTATTTAAAAAGAATGAGCCATTGACTATTCCAACTAATAAATGTTGGTGCCGAATTATTTTTCAATAAGATACATTGTATTGATACTAATAAATAAATAAGTTATAAATCAACCATTCTGTTTTCCAACAAGTCTAATAGTTCCAAAATACTATATTTACTTATAAATTAATACCATAACTCATAAATCTACCTTTATATTTTTCAATAAATTTTGTGACGTTTATATTTTTCAATAAGTCCTTTGATTTTAAAAGATTATATTCTCTTATTGAGTATTATTTTCAATTACGTATTTTATTTTTAAGCTGAGTAAGTGGCTTAAGTAATCTTGTATTGGCATTCTAGGATGATATGATAATTAACATTGACTCATATCTCTTAATCATAAGACCATGGTGCTAATATGGTAGTTTAGTACATTGAAAGTGGTTTTTTTTTTTGTTGAAATATGAATCTATAATTCTATGTACATGTATCTTAATTTGAACGTTTCAAGAACACACGCATAAGACTGCAGTAATTAATTGTAGAATTTTTAGCCCTCAAAGAAAGAAATTAAGAGGGTGTTTAGTAGAACAATAGCTAAATATGCGGTTGGTATAAAAATGTAATTGCCAAATCGCTAATCACTAAAAATAACTTATAACTGTTTATGAAATTTGTCGATTGAAATTTTTTTTTGTCATAATCGAAGTTTTTAATTGGTCAACCAAACATCACAAATTTTTCCAATTGACGACGCATATATTGACAATCGATAATTATGGGTATTTTGTTGGCAAACCAAACAGTCCCTAAATATTTTGAATTAAAGACCAAAAGTTGAAATTAATAAGACCAATAATCCATTAGTAGCTTCAACTTCAAAAGTTATTAATTTCATAGTGTTATTATACAATATCACATTATATTCTTAATTATTTTTCAAGTGGATTCAAATATATTATAAAAAAAACATATAAATTAAAAAACAAAGGAGCGGGAGAGGATGATGGAACATGTGAATTATACATTTGGATTAAAAAATAAAAAATATTGGCAAAATCATGCTATTGGTGTGCATATATATATATATATATATATATAATAAGTACAAAGAAAATGCAATGCTAAACTTATGGGGTTGTGCCATTGTACAGGCTCAGTTTGACACAGTTTATAAAAATAATTTTTCATATGTAGAAAAATTATTTTTTTAAAAGTGATATTTTTAAAAGTAATTAATTATATGTTTGTGTTTGGTAAAATATAATTTAAAAACTGCTTATAAACTCATAATGATATTTTTGTCTATTAATTTTTTAAAATTAGTTACGCGTTTAATCTAAAATTCAGCTTTTTTAAAAAGTTCCAATTTCTAACTTATCCAAATAGTTGAATTTTATCTATCTAAATAATTACTTTTATTAATTTTGATATTTACCAAACACTGTAAACTGAGCCAAAATCAATTTCTCATCAAAAAAATTATTTTTTTCTTTTCATAAGCTGTGCCAAACGGATATTAAGTCAAAAAATAAAACTAAAAAGAAAAAGAATTTCAGAATCATCCAAGACGTCACATTTATTTTCCAAAAAAAAAAAAAGGGGGTTGGTGTTGATATTAAAAAGCTTTTATTTTAATCCAAACATTGTTTTCACATGCACATTGTTCTCAAAATGCAAAAGATTTTTTCACCTCTTTGTATCACTACAGTTTCTTTCTTTATTTCTTGAAATATTATTGATAATTTTTTTTCCATCATTTCTTAAATTTTTATTATTTTCTCTTTCTCTTACTATAATTTTCTTTCTTTATTTCTTGAAATATTGTTGATAATCTTTTTCCATCATTTCTTAAATTACTATTTTTCTAGTCTCTTTCTCTCACCAAATTTTTTTATACTTTATTTCTTAAAATAATGTTCCCAATCTTCAACATGTTTTCTTAAAATTTTTTGTCACTGACTTTAATGTTGGAGGATTTTCAGCAATCCATTCAAACTTGACCTTTCAATTACTCTTTCTTTCTTGTAGCCTTGGAACTCATCTCCTCATTTCTCTCAGTTTTGCATAAAAAATTTATTTTCTTATTAAAGACTTTTGATTATGAGACTCGGGTGATATTGTTATTAATTTTGATTATTATTAATTTTTTTTTTTTAACAATATAAAAATTATATGGTAAAAAATTCTTTCATATAATCTAATAAAAATAAATTAATTACGAATTCTCGAGTTATATAATAACTAATAATTTTTCATCGTTTGCAAATCTATTAATCCTAACGTGAACGGTTAGTTTTTTTAATGGTAAATTTGAGAATAATTTTAAGATTTTTTTTGAAATTTTTTTGTGTGGAAAAGAAAAAAACAATCTTGAATCTATAAAATAGGAAAAGAAAAAAAGAAAATAAATAATTAATATATAATTATTGTTTAGAAATTTAAAAGATAATAAATAATATTAATCATTAAGGATAAAATAATATTATTTAAAAATTATTTTTAGTAACAATCAATCTAAATTTCTTATTTTTTCAATTTTGAAAAGAAACAAACGTAAATTTAAGAAAATAATTAATTTTTTAATATTTTTTATTATCTAAATTAATTAAATTTCAAAATATCAAATAACCCTTATCACATTTTTTTTTTTCTTATTCTAACTTTCAAAGAGTGTTTAAATGTGATTAAAACTTTGAGATTTGAGAGTGAAGGGTCTCTTTAGTTTTCCCACATATGACAAGTCTTTTTCTCACTCAATATCTAAGAAACCATGAATACGTGTGCCTTTTCTTTGGGAACAGAAAGACTTAATTGAATCAATAAAAACTTTATTGCATAATTAATTAATTAAGTTTAAAATTTCATTTATTATTATATTAATATGATATTATTTTTTAAAAAAATTATAAAATAATACAAAATATATATTTTTTATTTATATAAAAATAATTTAATATATGATTAAAATTAAAATATATTCATATGAATTCATTTTCATATAAATATAAAAAATATATTCTCGTTCTGCTTAATAATTTATCTATTTTCATTAGCTTTTCCTCTTTTTTTTTTTTAAATAATATATAAATTTCTTTTAAAAAATACATAAATTTAATAAGTTGCACATCATAATTAAAAATAAAAATAAAAACTTTACATTATTATTAGATAGATAATAGATTAATTGTTGAATGACTAACATATAAATCTTCAATTATGAGTGAATGGTGCATTTTTCTTTTCTATTTTATTAAGTAAATAGACTTTTGTATATGTATTTATTTTCAACATCGTATATACATTTATTATAGGTTATGATTCGCGTTTAACTAGACTAAAAGTTGAATTTTTCTCTTTATATTGTATCACTCCACATCCTTTATTTTTCTTTATATTTTATTATTTATTCTAAAATCTCTATATATGTATTATCATCTATATTTTAAAAATATTTTGATAGTTATATTTTTTATAAATCACTTAGCACATAAAAAATTATGAGATAAAAATGAAAAAAAAAATGCAGGCTGATATTTTATGGTTAAGAAAATCTTGTATTAGAAAATTCATATTGAAAATCTGTAAAAATATTAATGGGCATATAAGTGATAAAAGCCAATCACTCGTATATCTAATTTTAATTATTTTGAAAATGATTAATCCAAACCCAATTCAAACGTCGCATTATTAAAAATTTGATATGATATCAGAATAATTATTTCGCTATTTGTTTTTTCCAATGCACGAGATTTACAGATGCAAATATTTATTTCTGTTTGTAAGAATGATGTGGAGCCCTCGTGCATGAAGTCTGCGAAATAATATGAATTCGTCGTGAGAGAGTGTATTAGAAATCTCACATTGAAAATATATAAAAATATTAATGAGTATATAAACAATAAATGCCAATTATCTATATAATTAGATATATTTTTTTTTTTAATGATTAATCCAAGCCCAATTTAAAATTTTATTATTAAAAGTTTGATACATTGAGAAATGTGCATATGCTTTTGTTTTCTATGGAATTCTTTTTCTCTATTCACATAGTTAAAAGTTTTCTGTTACTTTCTTATGCGACAGTTCTGTGCCAAATAGCCTAGGCTTTGTTCTTTTGAGCTCAAAAATAAATAAATAAATAATATATATATATATATATGCCCACGTGGCAGAATTGGACATCTCCATTGGCTGCCATTGTTGAATAAAATTATATATATATATATATTTTTTTTCTTAATTTCTTTTCTGGGGGCATTGGATAAGAATTTTCAATTTCGTGTATGTGATTCTGATTTGAAAATTCGGAATGGGAAGGATAATCTACTTTTGTAGCTGAGCTAAGCATACAAAGGTTACGTATCCATTTGTGAAAGACTCAAAGTATTTTCCTTTATGATAATATAAATTATTTACATTGGCAAGTTTTTTTGTTTTTTATTATCCAACTTGCCCTTTATTTTAATTATAATTATTTATTATACACTAAAATATGGTCTAATAATAAATGTATATTCAATCTAGATAATAAACTTAGATTTAATTTATCTCTCTTATATTTAAAAAATATAATTATTTATTTATAATAATATAATATTCTATAATATGATTAAAAATTAATTAGATTTATCTAAAAAAAAATTAATTAAATTTGAATTTTTTTTTGTATGTTTAATTTAACTTTGATGTAGAGAATTCAACATTTAAATTTACATTACTTTTTTTTTTTAATTTATCAAATTTTTAGTTTAATAATTGAATATTTAATTATTCATTGTTTTATAAAAGGTGAATAATTTAAATTATAAATAAATTTTTAAAAGATATAAAATTCAAAGTTCTGAAAATTGAATCGGATCGGCTGGTTTAATAGAGAAAAATCAAAAATTAATTGATTGATTGGATCGATTTACTTTCAATTACCCGTTTCTCTGACCCTCTATTTTTATCATATCCATATTGATTAAACTTCTAACTCTCTGATGCTCTGTTTTCATTTTTTTTTTTTTTTTTCTTTTTTCAGGTATGAAAAGATTGATAAAAATAAATATTTTTTTTAAAGGCCGTATTATTGTTTGAGCCTAATGTGAAATCTATATCAAAGCCCGTATTCTAGCGTATCTCGTGTTTGGTACTGTGTGGGTCAACGGCACAATTCAATTTAAAACTGGGCCTGTTTCTTTTATAAAAGCCTAGACAAGCCCATACTCGCATAGAATTTAGAAAACAAATTAACAATAGCAATTCGGAATACTATAATTTAATTATATTTTCACATTTATAATTTTATTTTATAAATAGATTTGAGTTATATAATATATAAAATTACTGATTTATTTATTAAAATAGTAAATGAGAGATTCAAATATTTAAATTTAACTTGATTAAAAATTTATTTTCTTTCCTTTTTTAAATGTATATTTCTATTTTTTTCACGTATTATTTTATCGTATTCATTGAATCCTATTATAATTGAAATTTTAAAATCTATATCCTACCCATTAGTTAATAAGTAGATAATATTTGATATAATTGAATTGAATATAATAAAATAAAATGTTCATTCAAAATTATAATACAATTGCGTTGAGTGAAATATATTCAGTATTAAATTTGAGCTCGACTCAATAAAATAATTCAAGATTCCTGTTAAAATAAATGAAAATTTTATTTTAAAGTTTGAATTTAGCTCAAATGAATATTTACAATATTGACTTTAAATAAGTGGATTATATTAAAATCAAAATAATTATTATTAATATTAAAATTAAATTAAATAAATTAAAATTAAAATTAAAATTAATAAATTGTGGTTTGTAATATATAAAATATAATTTTTTTAAATATTTGAAAAAGGAGGGCTAATTTGGAAAAATAACTCCTCACAAATATATAATAATAATAAATAAAAAAAAGGAAAATAACTTGAGAAAAAAATATAATGAAACAGATCAAACGATATTTGTTCATGTGACTTACGGTGATACGAATTGCTAAAATCCGAACTAAGATCCATAACAACACTCTTTCCTATCCTCTTGCATTGCAAAACCAGACACACAGACGCGCACACTCTCTTTCTCTCTTTCCTGTATCAACTTTAGGGAGGAAGAGGACCCTCTGGTTCTTCTTCTTCTTCTTCTTTAAATTCGCAAAGATCTGCCTCTTTTGATCGCTAAACATGTACGGATTTGAAGCCTTAACTTTTAACATTCATGGAGGGTACCTGGAGGCGATCGTTAGGGGTCACAGATCAGGCCTTCTTACTGCTGCTGATTATAACAATTTGTGTCAGTGCGAAACACTTGACGATATCAAGATGCATCTCTCTGCTACCGAGTACGGTCCCTACCTTCAAAACGGTGCGTTTTTCTTTGATTAGTGTCGAATTGTCCTAAATTTTCAATTCGACTGTGGCATTTGATAATTGATTAGTGTTTTGATCTAATTTTGTTGATTTGATGTGAATTGGATTAGAATTTGTTTGGAATTGTTGAATTTGGATGAAATTGATCTGCTATTTATATTGTTGATTTATTGCTATGGCAGATAGTTTTTAGGGTAATTGATATTGTTAATTTGCAGAGTTAGGTTTTTCTGATAATTATCAATTTATATGCATTCAGTTAACAAATATTGGGAGTCTGTGAAGCTGATGGAGGACTATTTGAATTGTCAGTAAAAGGTTTATGAGAGATTTTAGCTGGTGCATTTGGTTGGCTTTTCCATTTACAAATACCAATCTATATTAGGAACTTGTAGCAATTATGTAAAAGGTTTGCTGAGAATTTTTGAAGCAATGATACTGTGAGATTTGGAGTCAGAAAAAGGGCATGAGAATGAAGTGGAGCGTTACTATCCTTTAGACATGGTTATCACTAGTAGAAGACATATTTGGGTAATGTTTCAAGGGCAAAGTTGCTTTAATGAAGAAAAGAAAGTGATAATAAATAAAATGTTTTTGAGTTTTCCAGATTTAGGAGAAAGTGGGTTGGAACTTTGAATAAAGAAAAAAGGAGACAACCCTGGTCTATGGATGAGATGTGTGGGTGGTTCGGTATTATTATGGCATCATCACTATCTCTATTGATAATGCAATAACAAATAAAAAATTATACTAGCTTTTCTTTTTAAAGTTTTAATATATGCATATGCATGGTAGTGTGTGTTAATGTTTGTTTAATTAGCAATTGTTCATAAATGGCAACTTTAGGGTTATCTCTTGTTTCTTTTCTTTATTTCATTTTACTATGGAGGTTTATTGATGTGGCAAATGAACTGCTGTCCCAGTTTTATTTCAAACGCCTAACTGAATGCTATAATTTCATTTCTAATTTTTAATAATACTTCTGATTTTCATAACATTCTTGCAGAGCCTTCTCCATTACATACCACTACAATTGTGGAGAAATGTACCCTTAAACTTGTTGATGAGTACAAGCACATGCTATGTCAAGCAACAGAGCCTTTATCTACCTTTTTAGAGTATTGCACGTATGTGGACTTTGCTCTTGCTGAAAAATTATTTAATTGTTATGTCAAACCCTTAACCATTCCATTAATTTGCAAAATCTAAAAAAGTCTGGCTCAATATGTTGAATAATTTAGTTTTCTAAGTAGGTTAATCTGATATATATTTGTTCCAAAGGGTTTGTTAAAAAAAAAAGGGTAGGGGTAAGATAGATTGAGGAGCTGGAGTACAGTTAGGATGATGGTAACTAGGCTCACATAATTTTTAGTTCATGACAGTAACCACTAAGTGTGCATTTAGCATTGTAGTTGGGCTGCTTTTGCTTTATTTATAGCTTAGCAAACCATGATTTTTAAAAAACAGTGATTTAAAAAAATATGAAAAAAAAAGTGAAAACATAACTTTGAAAAGCAACTCTAAACCAATGTTTTTAAAACCGGACCGGTTAAAGAACCGGTAAAGGCAGAGGGTCAGAGGGTCAGAGGTTCGACCGGGATCGAATTAGTTAAACCAGGAAAAAACTGGTATACTTATATATGTATATATAATTTGATATTTATTATATATATGATGAAAATAAATATAATTAGACATTTATTATTTTTGATCAAAAATAAAAAAAATTAAAAAAAAAATTTTGACCCGTCCGAACCGGAAAAATCGGCCCGAATCGACTGGTTCACCGGTTTTTGGAGGACGGGTTTTATGGACTGATCGGACCGGTCCTTGTTCGGTTCCAATTTTTTCGGTTCGACCGGCCGATCCGGTCCGGTTCGGTTTTAACAACCATGCTCTAAAGTCAACTCCGAATGGAGCCTAAACCAGTTCATTTGAGGATCACTGGGTTCAAAACTCCATGTGTTCAACTTCCTATTTAAGTAAGCCAGCCTTGCTTATTCAAATATGCACATTCTTATTTGGACTTGCAGTCTAGTCCACTTGGAAACTACATGTGTCAGCATGAGTTGCACCAGCTCAATTCAATGCAGAGGATCATTATCACTGGATGATATTGTGGATTTGTTGGTTGTGGCTTTGAAGATTAAAAAAATAAATAAAGATACTAAGATACTTCTGCTGTCTTCAGATATGGTCACATGATCGACAATGTTGTCTTAATAGTCACTGGAACCTTGCATGAGAGGGATGTTCAGGAGCTACTGGAGAAATGCCACCCTTTGGGCATGTTTGACAGGTTTCTTCCTTGAAACATTTTCCCCTTTTTTACTTATTTAATTATTTTATTTTGATAGTTTATGAGACTTTCTTAATTTGTTTTATTTTGTCTTTGTACCTCAGCATTGCCACCCTTGCTGTTGCTCAGAATATGCGGGAGCTTTATAGACTAGTGCTTGTTGACACTCCATTGGCTCCTTATTTCTCAGAGTGCATCACATCAGAGGTATATACTACTGTTGCTTGTATCACTTGTAATTTTCTTTTCATGCATTGGCATTCAATTTATTTGGGATCTATATTAATGTGTCTTCTGGTGTGATAGATAACCAGTGCTTTGTATCTCATAGCCTGCAATGATTAACCATTTGTCAGGCGGGAATTTTGTTAGCTTTTGATTTTGACGGAGCTGGTGATACTGATAAATTAATGACTAATAGCCTTTGACAGATTATAATATATACTTTTTTAATTTTCTTAGAACTGAACAGTCTTTTGCTACTTACCTGAGATTCTGAATGAATCTGTAATTAACATGTAGGAGTATTATATTTTATGTGGCGTGTTCATGAATGTGTACTATGATTGATTCTCATCAGCAACTATAGCATTGCAGTTATAGAATGATTTGGTCCCTGCAAAAAACTTTTTGATTTTGTCTTTTGGATCTTATTTTATTCAATTTGTTGTATTTCTAGGACTTGGATGACATGAATATTGAAATTATGAGGAACACCCTTTACAAGGCATACCTTGAGGATTTTTACAGGTTTTGTCAGGTGAGACTACCTTCCTAAAACTACAGAGGATCAGATTTCTGTATGTCCATATGCAATGTTCTCCATTTTTCTGTTTTCTAATAAGTTTGATATGATCTAAATAGAAACTTGGCGGCGCCACAGCTGAGATAATGTCTGATCTGCTTGCCTTTGAGGCCGATAGAAGAGCTATTAATATCACTATAAATAGGTATTATTTGTACTTCTAGTTCTATGTACCCCCACCCCTTCTCTCTCTCTCTCTCTTCCAAAATGGGTAAAATGGAAGAGATAATGAATCCGATTTTGATTATTTACTTGCAATTATTAGTTACAACAATAGACCAAATTTTCATTCTTCTGATGTTGATGTGGTTCACATTGTTTAGCATTGGCACTGAGCTTACACGGGACGATCGTAGGAAATTGTACTCTAATTTCGGCTTGCTGTAAGTTATTTGCTGATACTTGATTTTATTTTTATTTTTTTGGCATTTTGGATCATTATGCTCTTTTTTGAGTGTCTGTCTAACAATTATGTCCTTATGCCAAACAGTTATCCTTATGGGCACGAAGAACTGGCTGTCTGTGAGGATTTAGATCAGGTATGTTGTGTTTTTCAATCATGAAATGGAATAAAATGTTTGTTTTGCTGTCAAGAATGCTCCTGTTCTTTCAATCTCTGCTTCCCAAGAGCTTGAAGGGCCTTTTCTTTTTTGGTGGTACTAGTTCATAGGTACTTTTGTTGAACCGATAATTATTCAGAACTAAAAAATTTGTTTTTGCCCCCTTTTGGCTGGTTGGTGTCTTGTAATGGATAGCAAAATTTGGAAGATGCAGTGTGTTTTCTTTGAAATTTTGTCTGCTTGCTGGTTTCTTTTGCTTCAGTGTAATGGAATATGCATTTATGGGATAAAATGAAAATAGGAAGCCAGCTTTTTTCCCTTTAAAATTGTTTAGCATGTGTTCCTGTTGATTTTATTTTTTGCTTTATTAATTTAACTAACATTGGTTGTCGTTTTTTATATTCTGTTTGGTTGATGTTGGAGGTTCGCGGTGTGATGGAAAAATATCCTCCTTATCAGTCTATCTTTTCTAAATTGTCCTATGGGGAGAGCCAACTGCTTGACAAGGCATTTTATGAGGAGGAGGTGAAAAGGCTTTGCTTAGCTTTCGAGCAACAGGTTCGTACTAGTGGCTATGGCTACATGCAATTATTCATCTCTTGATTTTGGTTCCTCAAGAAGTAGCAATACATACTAGAATTGTAGAATAGCATGCCTGATTGAGTCTAGCTCTGATTTATTTTTCTATCCTTTTTTTAAGATTTTTTTTTTGTTATACAAAAAATGTTCCTTCACAAATGAATGACTACATGAACTATGCGACAGCAATGATTATGTATTTGTGCCATTTTATAGTTCTGATTTCTTCACCTAATTTTCCCTTTACTCACGATGGAATGCCTATATCCTTTCCAAACTGCAGTTCCATTATGCTGTCTTCTTTGCATACATAAGGTTGAGGGAGCAGGAGATTAGGAATCTGATGTGGATATCAGAATGCGTGGCTCAGAACCAGAAGTCTAGAGTTCATGACAGTGTTGTTTTCATTTTTTAGCTGCTTTACAAGCCACTAGAAATAATCACCTGGCCTTTTGCGTAATCTGCTGTAAATTGCTCTTTCATGGATAGTCTCTTGATTATTTTGAGTTGCGGAGGTTGCCAGCTGTACTGTTTGCAGGATCTGTGTTAAAAATAAAATTCTAAAATATTTTTTTATGTGTTGTTTTGAGGGATCAGTCTTGTACTCAGATTCATATATTATTATTGTCTTGGAAATGAAATGATCTTGCTTCTTGTCAGAATGAACTCGTGGGCTGGAATAATAACCTCCTTGATGTTACCTAAATTGGCGAAGTTACAATTGTGGTCGTTTATTGTGAATGCATTATTTATGTTTTATGAAATATGTTGATCAGAATACAGTATTGTGGCCAATATTTTATTCTTTGGTACATCGGAAATGCTTAGAAGGATCCCGATTTGAATCTTTGACTTGTGCATATAATTCCACTACTATGCTATTAAGCTATTCAATTCACTTGCAATATACTCAAATTCAATTGAAATGAGTTTGATTTCTAATTGATTTGAGATTATAATGATCTGAAATATCAATCTGTCTTTGTAATGGCTTATTCCAATTTATAAATTTGAACTCAAATTTATACTCATTTAATTAATTTTATCCACATTTCAAGTCAAATTAAGTTTTGTTTTTTCTTATTAAAATCTAATGGCAAAGTGATCTAAGAAATGGGTGATTTTTCATTAAATTGATTTCAAATATGAAAAATAAAATAAAATTAATTTTAATAAATGAAAAAATAAATTATAGGTTGAAAAAAAAAAAAATCTACGGGAATGCGAGTTACCAACTTATCATTGCACATTCATTATTTCTAGTTTTAGTGTACACGGTGAGTTATGACACTTGAACTGTTAAACCCGAGCAACACACCGCTTAACGGAGAAGACCGGTGAGAACAGAAAAGAAAGGCGGTACGGCCACCTGATCTTTCATTTCCTAAGTACATATACTCGTAATATGGCGGAGCTATCACCACCACCTGATCTTGCATTTCCTAAGTACATATACTCGTAATATGGCGGGGCTATCACCATCGGAACCGCCATTTGAGCTCATCGCCACCACCAACAACAAGAACAACAAAGATTATAGACTTGAACGAGGACTCGCTGGCTCACTGCGCTACTTACCTGAGCCTGCAGGACCTCTCCAACTTATCCATGACCTGCAAGTTCCTCAAGCGAGACGCTTGGCAACAACACTGCTTCCAGTACTCCATATGTCTATCGGCCTAATGCTTCTTCTAATTCAATTTGTATAGAAACAAATAATTTCAATTTCATGTTGAATTTTTGTATAGGAAGCTATGGCCACAAGAAGTAGCTCTTTTGTCGTCGCAAACACCAGGAGGAGTAAGAGAAGCATATTTTGCGAGGCATGGTGCGTTGCATCAATTCGAATTTGTTGATCCTTTAGCAGCTGATTTGTATTCGGATTCAAAACCTTTTGATCGTTTCATATAGAACATAAATGATATTATCTTTTCTCAGATTCATCCTCATACGTGCTTTTTAATTTTTGGAAACATTTGATTTGATTCACTTCATAATACTTTTATTTATTAGAGTTCGTCCATACAAACAAACAGTGAAGACTGATAGCTTTCTAAATGGAAAAGACTTTGTGACCCTTGAGGTCCCGTTTTATTTAATTGTTTATACTAATTATTAGCTATTAGTTATTATTAGTAATTAATTATTAGTTGTTATTTATTATTAATAGTTATTAGTTCGTAATTAATAACTGATAGCAGATTGCTGTTATATAATAGTTAAGTAGCAATTAGTTATTAATATGTTTAATAAATATTAATATTTATTTTTTATTAAAATATTATTTTTAAAGGATGTTATTTTTTTTTTAACTTAAAAAAGCAGTAATATTTTTAAATTAGAGTTTTTATAAATAGTTTATTTGACTACTTAATAGCTGTGATTAATACGATGAAAAAGTTGGGGATCAAAATATGGGTCTATGACAGTTATGAAAGATGTTGGTCTTTCTGAGATCAGATTGTGGTAGGATGAGGGTTTCAATTTGAAGACATAGATATGCATATTTAGGAGTTCTTTGTGGATATGCTTTTATTGTGTTTCTGTTCCTGTCCGAGTCTTGACGCATCTTTGTTTTATTGAATTGAAACAAAGAGCTATGTCTGTTTTCATATGCATGCTTTGAAGATGGGGATAAAACAAACACTTCAATGTGTGATGTTCACTGATAAATTTTGATGCTTTGGTGTTGCATACATGGCTTTTGGGATTAAGGCTGAGGCCTGAGTTGAGTTGAATTGGTGTTGCATCCATGGGATCAATTGCTGTTCTTTTGGTTTTCTACTTTATACATTACGTTTTAAATATTTAATTAACTGTGAGAGCATTTACATTGCAGAGCTATGCTTTGGCATATTAGGAGAAACCAGGAGACATTGAAACTGAAACAAATAGCAGAGTTAGATGGACATACAGGTCTAGTGCCGCATTTGAACATGGATCCAAATAAACAAATTCCTTGATTTTCTGCCCTACTGAAAGATGCAAGTGCTAGCATTGAGTGTTCAGCCATGGCAGTCAATGGAACTCAAATTGTTACTACTACCTCTGGCGATGAACATGGAATTGTAAGCTTCAGGGACTTCTTCAATGCCTCTTTCTTGTTATAAAACATGAAGATGAACATACTTCCAAGTTATGGGATCCACAATTTTATAGTGATAACAATAGTGATAGCTCAGACAGCTGAATAATAAATTCACTAATTTATAACTTTACATTTGGTTTATTGTCATATATGTTCCTTATTGTCATGTAACAATAATTTTTTTTTTTGTCGTTGTTGTTCTTGAAGATGTAATAATTAGGTATTATACTGCTTTATGAATGCAAATGTATTGAGATTGTGGGATGGAGAAACCTTTTTCTTTTGTTGGGGTTAGGGGAGAGGAGTACAAGAGAGAACTTTTTATGAGGAGATTGTATTGTACGAGGCTAGAGAGATTTGTTCGAGTTATTGAACAATTTGTATATATTATGAGAATGGATGATTAGATGATTTTTTTATGAAAAGAAAACCCAATTGCCCCATGGAGATTTTCACTTCTGTATTAGACAGGAAATGAATTAATAACGTGGTTCAGTAATGCTGAAGCATTTCTTAGTGAAGTGCAGGGATAAAGTGATTATCTAATGGTTGAGTTGAGTTTCTGTTTAAGCTGTATTTAGCATTGAATTTTTAACTATTTTTCACATCCTTTCAAAATTGCATTCTGATTTTTTTTTTAAATATATTTTTTGATAAATCATGATTTTAGCATTATGATTTGCTAAATCTTAAACAAGGGAATTATTTTTTTCTGTACATTAAAACGCGAGACTTAAATTTTTTATATATAAGACATGAAATTTAAATTTATAATTATTTATAATTAAAATATGTAATTATCATTAAATTAAATTTTTCAATGCTGCTAAATTAATATTTAGTGTTATAAAGAAATTATAGATAAGACTAAAATATATTTTTAAAATCTTATTTTAATTCTAATAATATTTTTGAAAATATAATTCCAATTCTAATAGTATTTATGTGGATCCATAGGAAATTCTATGAAAGCATTTTTTCCTTTACCCAAGCCGAAGAATTTGGGCATTGTGAAGTAACGACCTGTGTTAGTTGACTTGAACTGAAAGGCTTCTTTACTATTAACTCGGCCCATCATCATCACTTCCACCACCACCGCCACCACCGCTACACAAGCAGCTGCTCTACCCATATCCCTAATTTCCCCAAAATGTCCGCCACCACACTCCTTCTCGTCCTTCTCCTTTTCACCACCACAACCTCAGCTCAAATTCCAGGGTTAGATACCTTCCTTTCTCAACAATCTCGCTTAGACCCAAAATCCTCCAACGATTCTTTCCATTCTTTACCTTCTTCTCTGAAAAAATCTCTTTCCCTTGCTTCTCCTCACCCTCATATCCCTTCTCTAATCTCTTCCCTTCTCTCCCTTACCGTCCCTCTTTCTCTCCATATCCGTCTTGTTGGTTCTTCTTTTCCTCCCGACTCTTCTTCTCTTCTCACTTCCTTTCTTTCCACCATTCACACCACTGATCACTTCCATGTCATCACCACCGATCCTCCACCTGACCAACACTCTCACCGCCTTGCTATCAAACATTCTCCCCATCTTGATATTTCTCACTCTGGCCCTGCCTTTTCTTCCCGTCTCTCCGATGCTCTTAAATCGGCGATTTCCACTTCCCCTTCTTCTCTTCGCTCGCCTCTTCTCTCTATCCCTTATGATACAATTGATCATATTATTAAGCAAGAATTTGATAAAGAAAAACCCATTCAAGGGATTTATATTTACTTGCTTTCTTTAGGTTCTCAATCCAAAAACTATGCTTATAGTTATACACCAGGTGATTCTTCACCCGGGTTTACGAAATGTTTGGGAACTATTTGGACTGGTAAGGAGAGATATCTTTGGATTGATCTTTCTGCCGGACCTGTAGATTATGGGCCTGCTTTATCTGGAGATGGGGTTTTGCCTAGAGGAGAGTTTCACCCTCTAGCAGCAATGCATGGCCGACCCAAGTCACAAAAGGCGCTGCTTTCAGACTTGTCTTCTTTGATTTGGAGTGCTTATCAGGTACTACTTGTACCCTCCTTGAGAATTCCTGTTCATTTGGAGAGTTCTTTGATTGTTGAGTTTATACATGTTTATGGGTCTGATAGTGGCAAAGATTTGACTGGATTGGATTGGAAAGTTATTGAGAGGACTTTTAGTGATGAGGCTGATGAGGGTGGTTTGTTGCTAGGGGATCAATCTTTGATATTTAGGAGTTATGGTGTTAAATATGCTGAATGTTCGATTTGTTCGTATGCCATTTCAAGGTCTATTAATTCATATACTTCGAGGTTCTTGTTTGATAATTACACTTTGATTGTGAGTGAGTATTTGGACTCGAAAAGGTTGCATCAAATATTGTCTGATTCTGCTGAAGAGTTTAGGAGGATGGCAGGGATCCCTGAGGAGGATTTTGGTAGAGTGCTTCCAGTCTATGTGTTTGATTTGGATTATAATACATTATTGTTGCTTGATCGGTATCATCAATCAGTTGCATTTAGAAATATGGTTATTGCAGTGAGGACGAAGATTACTCAGACTGTAAGTGATTACAGCTGCAATGGGCGTCATGTATTTACTCATACTAGAGAGCTTGAGCGACCACTTGTTGGTTCTATTCTACAGAGTATGTGGGGAGTGTCACCAACTCATTTGTCATGGAGTCCAAGGCATAACAATACTTTGGTGGATTATACTTGGAGTGTTGGGCAGACTCCATTTGGACCTTTCTCAGAGACTTCGTCCCTGTCTTTTGTGCAGAGGGATGCTGCTCGGAGAAATGTGCTTTTGACGTCAATGAATTACAGTATAACAAGTGCTATTGATGTTCTCGAGTCTATAGCAGGACATGGTGGTGATAGGAATCTCCTTAAAAAAAATCAGCATGTTGAGTTCATACAGAGATGGAACCTGTTCAAGCACAAGCTGGACAAAGCAGTTTCTGCAATGTCTCGATTGGATTTTGAGATGGCTTTGTATTACTTGAGGTCCTCAGACCATGATCTGTATGCCATTCATTCTCTTGTTTACCATGCCTCCCAGGAATTGGAGGCATCGATAACTTGTTTCAAGGATCCACCATTTCCCTGGGGCTCAGTTTCAATGTCGGCAATTGGTTTCTTTGCATTATTTTATGTTTATGCCAAAAGAGACAAACTTTTTAGAAATAAGAGAAAGCAGTTTTGATGCTCTCTAGAGGAATAGAATTTTGTATTATTTGAATGCAATACAATACATGTACCTCTGTGAGACAAGAAAATTTGAGTCAGAAATTAGTTTTCAGTTTGCTCAAAATTCTTACTGCAGTTTAACCTGATAATTTTACCAGTTACTCGGTTGTTCCAATTATATGCTGTATTTTCATGACTTTCTAGATGGATGCGAGTAGTATGCAGTTTAATGGAATTTTTGCTGTTCTTTTATGCATTTTGTTTTGCTTGCTTCACTTACCTTTTCCTCTTCCGAGAATTTTGGGTCCAAGGAAGACGATTATCTGTTACAATTTTCACTATAGAATCCTGATTTGTGCCTTCCAACAATGGCAAATGCTGAAAATAAACATAGAATTTTCAGATCTTAGTAACTGGTAAGGGATTTGAGGTTGACAGACATGCAATTCTGACGTACAACTAAACTCGACAACATGAAGGGCATTACTTGTATGTGTCTTCCGAGGTTTTTTCAAATTTTTTACTTATTAATACTTAAAGCTTTGGTTTCATATTAATTGATTTTAACTAATTTCAAGTTTTTTCTCCCTCGAGAGTTCAATTATTCACTACTATGATAAATGCTGGTTGGGTTTTAGAGTCATATTTTGTGCTTAGATAGCACTCCTTTGGGGTTGCTACACTAAATCATAATTTGTGCTTCCTTATCATTGCAAATGCTCTGTCCTTTTATGGGGCCTCTCAATTGGGTATTGATTTTTGAGTTTCTCATTATCATGTATTTAACTTTGTATTGTTTTTTGATCATCAAGTTTTAATCTGTCTATTAAATTTTGATTTTCTGTTTATATCCCCAGTAGTCCGTCCATCTTTATGTGTAGAGAACCGGGGAAGGTACTCATTTTTGTGTCCTTGAATTATAATATCATCACGTTATTTCCTTTTCCTTTTACAGTGCACTGAAATATTAAATTAGCTACACAATAAAAAGGTTTTTTTTTTTTCCATTCCCATAATCCCCTTTTGACCCATTCAAGGAGATTCAAACTCGAGACTTTCTGAGACTTTTTTCTTTTTTGGAATCTTTTGGTTTATTTTGTTGACGTACCTAATGCATCCTCAGTCGAATTGATGACAGAACTATACATTTTTGAATCCTGGATTCAATTTCTAGAGAAATTTTGACCCAAAAGAGTGGGTGGAGGGGGATGAAGTGAAGATGTTCTTAGAAAATCATTCTGCCATAAAAATGGCAGAATTTTTTTTTTATTTCTTTGTAAGCCAAAACCTTCTTCACAAATGTCAAGGAAGCCAAAAACGAAAAGGCACAAAGAAAAAAGTCTTGCATATAAACAGAAGGAAACTGTAATACACAAAATTCATGCAAATTTTTAAGTACCTGAAATTCCTATCTAATTGACAAAATGGAGGAATTTACACATTGCTGTACCATGAGTTCATTCTTGTCTGATCATAAAATGAAGTTCTCTTTCTTGCAACTCTATGTTATCTTTGTTGGACGGGTAGGCAAATGGAATGTCGCCAATTCCGTCGTAGGAGATCCCACCAAACTCATCATCGCCACCTATCTGCGGATGGTTCATTGTCTCTTCCCCATCATTTTCATCCTCGGAGGCGTTAGAATTCTTCTCAACTAACTCCCTAAATATGGAAGATCGAAGGAGGAGGCTAAGGGCAGTAGGCGATGAAGTCTTGTTGCAAGGGCTAACAGGGATATTGTTTTGGAAAACTTCTGGTTTTTGAGGGGAGTTAAGGTAATCTGAACTGAACTGGGTAGTGCTGACGAATGATGGTGTAGTTTCTTCTGTTGGAATGTAGTTATTAGTGGATGGCAACATTGACGGCTCTAGAAATGCCTCTGGTTCACTGGCAGCAACTTGGGCAGCTACTCCTGGTTTTAACCATCTGATATAAGTACTCAAATCGAAATTGGTTATTGCGTTGATCCCTCTGTACTCAATTGCAGCTATATCGTAGGCACGAGCAGCCTCCTCTTGTGTGCCTGAGATGAAACATCATGGTATTGTTATTTTTCAGGTTGAAAAAAGACAATATATTCCACGCAAGAAATTGAAAGATCTGATTTATTAGGTGTAACATACTGTAGGTGCCAAGGTAAAGGTATTTGTTTCCAAAAACTCTTCCTATTCTTGCTTCCCATCTCCCATTGTGATGGTGCCTGCACATTATCCATAAAAAATACATTAGAAATCGCTACTATTTGTAATATTTGATAATTCATTTGATCAAGTCAAGAAAAAAAAATCACCTTGCAACTCCCCTGTACTTAGATACACCTCTTGAAAAGCCACTGCTCTTTCTGCAACAAAAATTCAAGAAAAAGAATTAGAGAAAGCTGATAATTGATTTCTATCAGCAGAAAAGTACATGCATGATAGATGAAACTCAAACCCTACCTTCTTAAAGAGGCCAAATATTCTTCTTTCGTTACAGTTTGCATCATCTCGATTTCTTTCTCGTAATCTGATATCTGTAAAATTACATCTATCATTTATTTATTTTATAAAAACTTTTACAATTATACTAGCTAATATAGTACCGGAAAATTGGTATATGTTGATGTCCCCCAATACTTCAATGCAGCTAAATCATATGCTCTTGCTGCTGATTCTTCTTCATCATAAGCTCCTGAGAAATTCAAAATATAAATTTTCACTCTTTTCATCAAGTATATAAATAATTAAAGTGCCTAATCTTAGTAATTGTTGGGAGTACTCACCAAGGTAAACTTTTGAATTCCGGAATTGATTTCGAAGCATAATTGAGCGATAAAACACAAGTTAATTAAATAAAGTGTATCAGAATCAAGAAATGAAAATAAAATGGAAAGTGTAATGAAATTGAAAAGATGAAGAATTTATTGACCTTGTTTTCCTTTCTTTTTCTGTGTTACATTCCATGTGAGCTTATCCCACAAGTGTGCTTCAAATCTACCAGTCCATCTGTGTCTGCTCAGTTTAAATTTGATGCATGTTAGTTACTGGATTATAAGAGATCAAGATTAGGATAACTAACATTCCTATAATAATAATAATAATAATAATAACAAAAGAATTCTTATATTAACCTGCTAACACCGCGGAATCTTGAACTTCTTTTCACAGTTGTAGTAGCAGAAGTTTGATCAGTTAGTTGTTGCTGTAGCAGCAGCAGCTGACTTTGATTGTCATCGCCACCAACTGTATCTCTGCTTCTTCTTTTTACATACCGAGCTGCTTGTGCCTCGCCTTCTGCCATTCCCATGCGGCTTCTTCCTGGGTTTTCTTCAGTTTTTCCCTTCATTGATTCCATGTTTCTGCTTTCTTTCTTCTTTTATTTCTATGATTTGTTTTCCTGTGGTTGCTCGCACCTGGTGATGATTGTAATAATGCAAGTATATATAGCATGTTTGCTTCTTTTGGCCTTTATTGCATTTTGTTCTTTTGCTGCAACAACTATTTTCCAAGACAAAAACAAGGGAGTCGACGATTTCAATGCAATATAAGCCAAATTTATGTCCGTATTCTGTCTATCAGCCCTTAAATCAATAAAACTATGGTTTTTCCTTTTCTTTTTCTTTTTTGTTTTTTAGTTTATAAATATATATTTTTGTTTATTCACTTATTGCAGCTGGTTGAATGTTTGTAGTGAATGTATTTATCATGCATAAACAGTATTGTGGTAAGGTGTGATTTAATTGCACAATTAGAAACTTTAGCTCAACTTTTGTTCATATGTTCATTTGTTAGGCCAGTAGTCTACACAGACTCGAATTGTAATTTCCACAGTTCTTGGAAGGTTGCTACTAGAACTGGCAACTCCAATTCTTTCTAAAATCCTCTCAAGTAAATAACTTTTTATTTGGGGGAAAATGTTCCAGAATAAACCAGAACCTTTTGTTTTATTTATGTGATAAGTGCAGCATAAGACTTGCAGCTTCCAGACAAGCTAATGCGCGGCTCTAAACCAGCATACATTTTTCATTTCTGAACTTCAGCACATTCTTGGATTCATCAGTTAGCATCTTCTTGTAATTATCTTTGGATCGAGTTTGTTTCAATTCTGAATTTTGCATATATTTATATAATTTCCATGATTTTATAATTTTCTTTACGGAACTTCCTATGGAATCAACTGTTATAATATTGTTGTAACAGGCACTAACAGTCACTTGTGCTGGTAGAATGAATCGCCTAGTCTCTCCTTGCCTCGCCTTACCTGAATGATTCTTGTAATGTAAGTAGTTCAAGGAAGCAAAAACCTGTGTATTGATTAATTGCTTAAAGGAATAGGATACTTACAAGTTTTAATTTATTTAATTTCTTGCTAAAGACTAAAAGCACAGATAGCAGCTTTTGGATGTATTTGGTTGATTCTGACAACACACAGTTAATGAAAAACCATGTAATGTAATGTTAACTTGCTAAGTATATAATTATTTCACGTAATTAAACCCATCAAATTAATTAAAAAATATATTTTGCATTGGCTTTATTTGCTAACTATTATGTGACTAAGTTATAATCGAGCAGAGAGTCTCTCAATACCTAATTTACTATTTATTTGTCAAAATTAATTTTTAAATTCATATCTACTAGATATTATTATATATTTAATAAAAGTAAAATAATAAATATATATATATATATAGTGTAAATTATTATTATAAAAACTCATTCTATTATAACTAATATGAATACTCAAAAAAATATATGCAACTAATATAAAAAATACAACCGAACACTTTGAGTTTCAGGTTAGCCGAGCCCAACCCAATTTGTTGTCCTACCCAGTTCACATGGCAATCGATTTACAATTTTTTTTCAGCAAAAACGGCACCGTAGTATATCATCAACCTTTATCGCGCCACAAGCTAAGGGTGCGCGATACACACCTCTCAGTCACTATAAAAATCAAATTTCATTTCCTAAACGATCTCTATCTGCTCTTTTTTGTTTTTCCTATCATTTCTCGATTGCTCGATATTGCAGAAATGACCGACGGTCACCTCTTCAACAATATCTCTCTCGGAGGCCGTGGCGGCACTGTAAGTTCTCTCTCTGCGTGTCTTTCTTATTCTCGTAGTTCTTGCTCTTTATAACCTTACCGAACCATAGTTTGTGGTTTTGGGCATTTTGGTGTGAGTTCAATTTTGTCTGATTTTGAAACCCTAGTTTTTCCAAACACTATTTTTACTCTTTTTATAGCTATTTGTTGGATTTCATTAGTTTTGTCGCTCGAAATGAAAAGAAGCAAGTGATGAATGATCAGAAATTTGTGTTTTTTCGGAACCCTAGCTTTCTTCTTCTTATTGGCAGCAATAGTTGGGGGTTTTTGAGCTGGGACTTTTGCTGAGTGTTTGTAGGAGCATGGTTGATTGATTGGCTATTTATTATTGCTGTGTTAATTTTTGAAACCCTTTTTTTTTTTTTCCTTCTGCAGGTATATTTTGTTGTTTTTATTTTTTATTTTCGGTTTGAGGTGTTTAGTGTTTGTAGGACAAGGTATCAATTATTGGCAGTTTTTATTTGATGTCTTATTGTTTATAATTTCTGAAATACAAACTGTGATTTCAGTAAAAACTTGAACTTTGTGTTAAGTTAATTGAAATAAAAGAAGTTCTGTTTGTTTGGTTGCTAACAAAATTGAACAGGAATATCAACTACCGATTTTATGGCTGTCATTTCATCACTTGAAGCCCTAATTTGTTGAACGTGATGTTATTTGTTTTTATGATTTGGTTGTTCTGAGTTTTGGGGGATTGTCAGGGAAGAAGTGATATGCTACAAAGTTGTTGATGGTGATTAAAAAAGCTGTGGATAGCTTATTTTCAAATTTTGTCTAATTTTGAATTGCAGAACCCTGGACAGCTTAAGATACATTCAGGGGGGATTCTATGGAAGAAACAGGGTGGTGGTAAAGCAGTTGAAGTGGATAAAGCTGATATTGTAGGAATAACATGGATGAAGGTACCAAGAACAAATCAACTTGGTGTTCGAATCAAAGATGGGTTGTACTATAAATTCACCGGATTCCGTGATCAGGTTTTCTCCTCCTCCAACCCTCTGTCTCTTGTTATTTATTAATTTGGAAGTTGTTTTACATCTACAAGGTGTCTATTTTACTGGATGCACCTTCTATTTGTATTGAAATGCTTGCAACTGTTGACCTTTTTTTTCATCTGGATTCAATATAAAGTTGCTTTGGAACTTGCCTTTACAAGCTGATGGTAGTTTATTTATTGTTTCATGGCTTCATGAGTTTCATTACATTTAAATTTTGCATGCATGTATCTTTTGGATTCTCTAAAACGACTACCTTGTCCATACAAAATAATGGTTGTCTTGTGCCTGATTCTTTTCTGATACAGTTTTCAGTTATCATTTTATGGAACTATTTCGTCTTTTCCCCTGATAAACCTTGTACATGATGTTCATAGCTTCCAATGCTAATTTTTTTCCTATTTCTGGCCTTATAGGATCTTGCAAACTTGACCAATTTTTTCCAAAGCAATTGTGGAATAATACCAGAGGAGAAGCAGCTTTCAGTCAGTGGCCGTAATTGGGGAGAGGTTGATTTAAATGGTTGGTAACATTGTGCCCTATTAGATTCTTGGGCTCAACTTGTTAGATTGTTCTTACCCTTTTAGTTTCCTATATTCTTCTTTCTTTATGATGGTTAGTTAGCTTCTTTAATTTGTATAATTTCTTCCTTTTATACTGATGTGCAAAATATATGTAATTGTCTTGATAACTTGTATGTTTGTTTCTAGGAAATATGCTTACCTTTTCAGTTGGTTCAAAGCAAGCATTTGAGGTATCCTTAGCAGATGTCTCACAAACACAGCTACAAGGGAAAAATGACGTCATCTTGGAGTTCCATGTGGATGATACAACTGGAGCTAATGAGGTTTGTGTTAATTACTTACACTGTTTATGCATCTGGAGCTGTCATGCAATGTGTTATGTCCATGGTTCCATGGTTACATGCAGGGCCCCCTTTACCAAATCCTTGATTGACCTGCTATGAGATTGTAATATGTGACCAGTTGGGAATAATTTGTGAATTTTTGTTTTCTCATTTAAAAGTGAGGGTATTATATCGACTTATCCTAAGTGTTTTGTTTATGCTTACAGAAAGATTCACTAATGGAGATAAGTTTCCACATACCTAGTAACAATACTCAATTTGTTGGTGATGAAACTCATCCTCCTGCCCAGGTAAGTTATTTATTTCTTATCATTCTCGTTCTACATGCTTCTTATTTTAATCAAAGAATAATTTTTCAGTAGAGGTCTCATTGATAAACAAATGTGCACTGTATTTCCATTGATATTGTCCATTAACTTTGTATAAGGTTTTCCGAGACAAAATTATGTCAATGGCAGATGTTGGTCCTGGAGGTGAAGAAGCTGTTATTACATTTGATGGTGTTGCAATCCTTACACCAAGGTAAAAACCACAGAATGTGCATACACATATTCCCTTTCTTTGATGGCTATTCTAAAGACAACATGAGATATCCAACTGTCTTTAAATGTTGATGCATTTTACACATTGATCCTTTGATGTTACTTTTTAAATTTGCATATGACTTAAAAGTATTTTCATGTAGGGGTCGGTACAATGTTGAACTTCATCTGTCATTCTTGCGGCTCCAAGGACAAGCCAATGATTTCAAAATTCAGTACAGCAGCGTTGTTCGCCTATTTTTGCTTCCAAAGGTTTTTCACCCATCTTTAGGCATTGATTGTGTGTATGCGTATGAAACTGCCAATGGTTTTTTTAGTCATATCTGCAAATTCTCTATCTTTGTAATATTGTCTTGGTTGCGATAGAGTTACAGTCATTTTCTTTGACAACCCGTTCCCTATGAAAACTCGATTGATCTTCTATTTTTGCTACAGTCTAACCAGCCACATACCTTTGTCATTGTTACTCTTGACCCACCTATCCGTAAGGGTCAAACATTGTATCCACACATTGTGTTGCAGGTATCATTCTGTTAATACTGGATTTGGTTTTCTTATGATTATTGTCTTTCATGTACTTATTGTTTGTTATTCTGATTGTATAGTTTGATACTGACTATGTGGTACAATACTCTTTGTTAATGAATGAAGACCTTTTGAGCACAAAGTACAAGGACAAGTTAGAATCCTCTTATAAGGTAATAGCCATGCTTATTCATGTTTTCTTTTTCTTGTCATTGGCTTAGACAGGTGCGGATACATTTGTTTTCAAATCTGAAGAGGGAATTACTTGAAAATTCTTTACAACATTGAAATGCTGTTGCATAATTAATTGTTCATTGAACAGGGACTAATTCATGATGTATTCACGACAATACTGCGTGGCTTGTCTGGTGCTAAAGTAACTAAACCAGGAAAATTCCGTAGCTGTCAAGACGGTTATGCTGTGAAGTCATCATTGAAAGCTGAAGATGGCCTCTTATATCCACTTGAGAAAAGCTTCTTTTTCTTACCCAAGCCTCCAACCCTTATTCTTCACGAGGAGGTACAATCTTGCATTTAAGCTGGTGCTATGATGTGAATATGAGGGATAGTTATTTGATTTTGACCTGTTCCTAATTTTTCTTTTTGGTCCATATGCAAGATTGATTATGTTGAATTTGAGAGGCATGCAGCTGGTGGCTCAAATATGCATTACTTTGATCTTCTTATAAGACTCAAAACAGAGCAAGAACATCTATTTCGGAACATTCAGAGAAACGAGTACCACAACCTTTTTGACTTCATAAGGTCTGTGGCTTTCTTGTTTATATGCATAGGATGGTTTTGCTTTTTTGTTTAATAAATTATGTTTCATTTATCCGTACAGTGGGAAAGGTCTTAAAATTATGAATTTGGGCGATGTGCAAGCCGCAAATGGAGTGGCTGCTGTTCTCCAGAATGATGATGATGATGCTGTTGACCCACATCTTGAGCGCATTAAGAATGAAGCTGGAGATGAGAGTGATGAAGAGGTAAAATTTTAGTTAATATTTGAAGTTCATGGTATTTTCCATGAGCTTAGAGCGCTGTATTGCAACTGGTGGGATTCAGTTTGTTCATGTAATGTAACCTGTATATGTATCTAGTTGCATGTGCATCCCCTAACTTGTGTGAGAATTAAAGGTCTTTACATGCTTAATAGCGTGAATCTAATATTTGCAGGACGAAGATTTTGTTATTGACAAGGATGATGGAGGCTCCCCTACTGATGATTCTGGAGAGGAAGATTCTGATGCTAGTGAAAGTGATGGTGAGAAAAAGGTAAGCCATTGTGTATCAATAATATCTCTTCGCAATTCATTGATTTGAAAATAAATTTTTAGAGGATCATTTGTTGTTATCTTACATCAAATGGATGCAAATTTCAGAAGCCTGTGAAAAAGGAATCTGTGAAGGAGCCTTCATCTTCTAAGCCAGCACCTAAGAAGAGGTCTAAGGATGGAAATGAGGATGCATCTAAGAAGAAAAAACAGAAAAAGAAGAAGGATCCAAATGCACCAAAGAAGGCGATGTCTGGCTTCATGTTCTTCTCGCAAATGGAAAGAGAGGTGGGCTTGATATTCTTCCTTTGGAACCAAATCGATTATATGGTTTGATTATGCTGCTAATCGTATCCCGTTTTGATAACAGAATGTGAAGAAAAGTAATCCTGGTATTGCTTTTGGGAGTGTTGGCAAAGTGCTTGGAGACAGATGGAATAAATTGTCAGGTTAAAACCTTTTCATGTGATTTATTAATCGTATAATCTGAGTTTTACTTAAATGCAATTTTGTATTCAAGTATTTCTGAAATTTATGTGTGTTCACATGCAGTGGAGGAGAGAGAACCATACGAAGCAAAGGCTCGAGCAGATAAAAAGCGATATGAAGAAGAAGTGAGTGGGTACAAGAACCCACAGCCAATGAATGTGGACTCAGGGAATGAATCTGATGGTGAATAGATAGTATTAGATAGGACATAGTAATTTCTCAATTTTGAGACTTCGAGGAATCGATGTTCAAAATCTCCCTAGTTACCAAGTATTATTTCAAGACAATGGATAATGGTAGAATTTCCTCGCTTTTCCCTCGTGAGTTTATTCTTTTTATATGGAATTGAAGGTCTTGTGTGAATTATTACATCATTTTAACATATGAAGTGTTTAGGTTGTTTTGGACAATTAAATCCTGAGTGAGAAAAACTTGATTTTCTTTCTTTTTTTTTTTTTCCTTTTCTGAAATTATACACACAAGAATAAGGCCAAAATTGTCGTAAGTTTGCTTCATGAATAGACTCGAGTTTACAAACAATTTATTCCAAATCTCGGAACTTTGATCCTGATTTTCATTAGTTAAATAAACCAATTTTATTCGAGTTAATATTATTTTCATAAATATAAAACAAATAATGTAAGCTATGAATTTTTTTTATGAATATAATACAAAAATCAATGGTTTTAGCTATTGCCATTGCTATTTCATTTTATGGATCATAAAATCTTTTCTCCCATTAAAATTTGAGTCCTAAAGAAATTAAGTGAATCATGATTTTTTTCCCTTTTGGCTACACATAGGGTTAAAGCCACTTGTTATCCCACTAATTAATTAATTAATGTTAAGAAAAATTAAATACAATGATAGGCGCATATTTTTTTGAAAAATAAATTTAAAATTAATTTTTGAAAATAGATTTAAAATTAATTTCTCCTTTATCAAATGTTAAAAAAAAAAAAAAACAATAATAATTGAAAAACAGGGAGAAGAATGGGCAAATGAAATTAAGGATTTCCAAATGTTCTCCACTTCCCATCTATTTTTTTTTTCTTTTCTTCCAAAGAAACAAAATAACAAGAAAATTGATCACATTTACATATGACCTTCTTCTCCACACATTCTACAAATGCAAAAGCATATAATCCATATGTTTTTCTCAATTCAATCTCCACAAATTATAATGAATTAATTATAAGAGACTAGTTAATTAATCTAACATTTTCTCCCAGGTTTGCAACTAAGTGCACCAGCAAAGCGAGTCATTCTAGTAGCTAAATGTCCTGGCTTTGGTTTAATCATATACTTCTTGTTTGGTCTCATATGCAACATAGGATCCCCAGATTCAACAAAGAAAGCTCCATTCATCATTAAATCACCTTCTGATCTCCATGTCCATTTCCTCCATTCGGATTCCGGGGCATAATCCCTTTTCGTTATCTATATCCAGAAAAATAAAAATGTATATACTCAATTATAACAAGTCGCTCAATTGGTACGCCTAAAGATAATTACCAATTTGGAAAAAAAAAAAGTTACCTCTTTTATATATTGGTCGTTAGGGGCAATAAATCGATTGCCCTGGCTAATAATGGTAGGGTGCATACTACCACCAATTGCATACAATAGCCAATGGGTGTAATCATTGTTAACTACATGAAAGAAACCCCATCTGCATCTTGGCATTCTTTGTACTAATCCCTGACCAAAATGGTTGAATGCAACTGTTATTTGCATAAATTGATCCCCTGAGAAGCTATCACTTGCACCCAACAATATTGCCTGCACGTAATCAAACATCCAAACTTGACTCTATTACATGTTGCTAAAAATATATATAATTAAATATGAAAATAAATTTCAAATCAAACAGGAGGTGGTCTAGGTGAATCATCATATAAGCAAGAAATGTCGAGCTATTAATTCATTATACTTACATCATTATGGTGGGTGAAGTGGCTATTGGAAATGGTAATAGCAGTAGAACCTTGAATAGCATCAATAAGTCCATCTTGACATCTAGACATAGAAACATGATCAATCCAAACATTGGTAGAACCAAAAATGGAAATACCATCTCCATCACTAACAGTTCTGATTCCACAA
>CANXYC012759545.1:0-29773 GCA_948193065.1 Aleurites moluccanus
ATTTTAAATTAAAAATAATATATTTTTTTTTATTTTAAATAAATAAAATAATTAATTTTTATTTAGTTATTATTTTATTTTATTTTTTTATATTTTTAATTTTAAAAAATACTTTTTTGTAAATAAATAAAATTTTAGGGACTAAATTATAATTTATCAATTACTTTTTTAATTTTTGTGGGGCCCAGATTGAAAAGTCAACGGTCAAAGGGTTTGAATTATAGATTTTAATAACGTCAGGGTCAAAATTATACCTCGAAAAACATTAGAAATTAATGTGCTTCTAAGGCTAAACGACAGGGTTAAAATTATATCTTATCCCCAAAAATAATAATGTATAATAAACATGAAATATAATTATATAAATTTATTTTTATATGAATATAAAAAATATATTTTATTTTATATAATAATTTATAAATATATATATTATTATGAGATATTATTAATAAGAAATATTTTATGTTTTGAAACACTAATAGACTTAATTTTTAATTAATTGAGATATTTAATTTAATTGATTAAAAAAATCAAAATTTTTATTTTTGTCGTTAATCACATTTAAAATTTTAATTTTTATTTATATTGCGTTTAATTTCAACTCAACACAATCTATTTGTATTATCAAAACTAATCTTGGAGTTATCATGTTATTAATTTATAAATTTTATATTATTATGTATATAAATACCATTATTAAAACTGTTTGCTCCAAAAAAATGACTACGCATGGCACTGTAAATTAATGAAAAACAATAAATACTTCCATTATATTGCTGGTCAAGTGGTAGACATATATATATATATATATAGAGAGAGAGAGAGATTAAAATGTATACATAAATTATAAAATATAAGTAATTAAAATAATAAAATTTAATTAAAATAAATTATTAAAAAAATATATTTATTCAAATTTTAATTGTTAATCAAAGAAGACCCAAAATTTTGTAATCAAATGAAGTACATCAAACCGGCATGCCCATCAAACTCACGGTGTTTTAAACTTCTTCCTAGTTATTGCAAAGAATTAGAAAGCCTGTTATACATATGATTTGATCGAAATTTTGATTTTATAGTTTCGAAATGAAAAACTGTCGTCCCATTTAAGCGAATGCCATGAATCTGACATGTGTTTGAGAGGAGTAACATGAAACTCAAAATTACGAGTTTAAGTGAATCTTACATGAATTTAGACAATAAAAATGTTAAATTCATTCTTATGATTTGCTTCAATTAATTACTGTGCTATTACCGCCAAAAAGGTTATAGTCATAATTTATTAAATGTGATAAATCTTTTTATATATATATACCCTTATCTTTATCTCTCTCTATTATATGTTTCTCCATTATTAATTATGAAATATTTTTTATTCTCTCTTTTTTTCTCTTTATTTTTAAAATTTAGAAAATATATTGAATTAAGAAAATTAATAATTTATATTAATTTTTTTAAATAAATAATTTTTATAAAGTTTTATAAATATTTAATAAATTTTGCAGAACTTATGACTTTATAAATGACTTTTGTATATTTTTATTTTGTAGATATAAATAATTTTTTATAAATTTTGATTGATTTGTAACAATTATTTAAATATTTACAAAAAATTAAAATTTCTTATTTGAATTCGTATGGTAGATTGTTATTCCTAATAATAATATTTAAAAAAAAAATATTATTAATGCGAGTCTGAGTATACAACATATATATATATTTTTAGATGAATGATTTTGAAAAATAAATTTATTATTTGCGATAGTATTTTAATTTAGTTTAATTCAGTTTGATTATTTTTCTTATCAGCATATAAAAAATATTTTAAAGAAAATTCAATTAAAATAATAATATTTTATTTAAAAAATAAAATTAACTCGATCCAACTCGTTAATTTAAATTGATTGAACCTAACATTATAAATTTAAACTGAAATTTGAAAAAGTATGCCGAATGAAGTTGGATCATGGATAGGCTAACAAGGAGATTCTTATAAAATGTATTCATAATGGAAAATATTAAGATTTATTTATTGAAAAAAAAATAGCTTCTAAATCCGAGCAAAAACACAAATATTTGATTTATGTTTTTGAAATGTTGTAATGAGATATTCTTATTATACAACGTTTTTTGATAAAGAAAACACATCACTCATCAATTCAGATTCAATGTAAAAAAATAATTAATTTTAATAAATATGAATTTTTTTAAGTATTAATGAGAGAATTATAATTACAATTACTATTACTTTTATCATTGGATTGAAGTTATCAAATAAGGCTGTTAATTGAAGATCTTCTACTTTATTGAAACTTTTCCATAAAAACATTAAAGAATAAATAGGATCATGTAGCAGTTTGGATTAGAATTTAGCGTTCGAGCTATTAATTGCTAGTATGAAGAAGCATTTTAAAATTAATTATTGTTAGTGTTTACTCTTTTAACTGGTTGCCACTAACCATCGACCACTAATATCTGACTAATACTGCTAAATTAAACATACCTTAAGTTAAAAAATAATGCAAAATATGAGGCTAATTATTATGTAATACTATTATTTAAACCTAAAATTAACATCAATGGTCTGATATATTTTATATTAATTTCATTTTCAGTAAGTTTAATTTTATTAAGGGGATATAGAGTAATTTTTTTCATATAAAATTAAAATTAAAAATATATAAATAAAGTATATTATAAATTAGATTCTATTTTCTACATAATTTTTATTTCAATCACTAAAGAACTTTTAGTTTAATAATAAAACTTTTATTGCTTTATTGCAATAAATTTTAAATTTTCTATGCATAAACAAATCATAATAATAAAGTTTATGTTCGATAGTAATACATCAAAATCGAATTCAAAAAACAAATTTTGTAAGTAAAAATTTTTTATTTTAGAACTAAATAGTAATAAAGTTCTAAAACTTGTTCAAAATTTTTTAAAATTTTTAGAAGAAATTAAAGAGAATTTTGGAAAGATTTCATTAAATTAATCATTGACTTTTTGAATTCATTAAACCCAATGATTACGAAATCTCTGCAAAAAGAAAGAACAGCTCTAACAATGGCGACCCAGACTTTGAACAGTTTCAAACATCTAAAAGAAGGAATAATTTTGATGAACAAATTGGAATAGTTGGGCCAGTTGCTGTTGGCGAAGATGATGAAGATTCACTCTTCATTCTTTCTTCGCATATTGGCCTTCCCAAATCTACTTAGCCGTCGCCTCAATTGATATTGAGGCAGTTCAGATGAAAAAGAACTAAATCTTCAAAATGAAGAGAAAATTCGGATTAAAAAGTACTCCATAATTAATAATAAAAAAGAAAATAAAAATAATATTATTTGTGTAAAAAAATTGTCATATTTAAAAGATTGCGCCAACAAATTTTTTACCTGTAACAATAATACCAGCCAAAAACATTTTGTATTTTATAAAATACACAATAATTTTACATTTAATATTTTTTAAGAATAATTATTGCATTTTCTATAGGGCTAAAACAATAAAAATAAAATAAAAAAGAGAAACAATGAAACAATATCTTTTATAATATGGCTCTTGCTAAAATATATATATATATATATATATTTTAAGATATCCGGGAAAAAAAATACTGTTAACTGGTAAAATTAGCAACTTAGTAATAGCTTATCATGGCATGTGGCATAATTTTAACCAATAACTAGGATTTCTTCGTAGTCTGAAGCTTACAAAATATCCATAGAATATGGTAGTAGACTACTAGTCTGAAGCTTGCCAAAAAAAAAAATCATTGGAACATAATACCAAAGTTAAAGCCTTCAAAACAATTCAACTTGATGAGCTTTTATTTCAAGCTTATTTCATCGGGTACCCAAATCATTCATAAAAAGAAAATGCAGTAAGCTGACTACTTAAAAGCCTTCATATTCAATATAAGAGTTTTTTTTACATGATATGCTATTTTGGAGCCCAATTTGTAATCAGGCTACAACAAACAGCATTATTCAAATCTCCGTTCTTGTATCATAATCATCAGGCTTTCTGTCAACTGTTTTAAATATAATAAAAAGGCACAAAAAAGGAGCTTCAGTTGCAGCAATTAATCTAAAAGACTCAGATTATATTCGTGAAGAGAAAAAGATGACAAATCGAAAAAAATATAGCTATTGCATGGAAATTAAATGAAACATAAAAATGAGTGCAATGATCAGAATGGCTGGACTCTAGGGAGTAAAACAATTAAACTGTTAATATGAAAGAAAAACCAACAACTTAGGTTTAGCAACATACCAGTCGGGTGGGAGTAAACAAACAATATCAAATACCAAAACCAGGCATCATAATTTAATGTACTAATTTATGCAGCAATAAGAAATTTTATTTTAAAATCTGATTAAACATCCTCAAACCAAATATCAATTTCAAATATAGTTACATAACAAGTTGAAGTGATTACTTTGCCTCTGAGGTAGTGACAATTAGACAGATATCATCATTCAGCAATATCTGATAATACGTGCATTCATATTCATCACAGGCAAAGTAATGATATTATGTGAACCTCCTATAAAAACACACAGCACAAAATACAACAGAGTACTGGTGTCCCTGTCAGCTTTATCATCATTTGCCTAAACTGTTTTAGATTAGACAATTTCTAATATCTAATTGTAATGTAAAAATGCAATAAAAAACAATTTCTTTTAAAGAAAAGCAAGACATCTGATGGGTAACAATATGCAAATCAAGTGGACATAAAAAAAAATACCAAAAACTAATTAATCAGGATTGGTCCTCAGCTGACTATGAGTTAAATAAAACCAACAAAAACGAAGTCTCAACCTATTTTTCCAATATGCTCATGGGAAAGATACCAGACTAAAAAAGACTCCCATAAAATGACTATACCATATATATATAATTGTTGGTGAGCTTATTAAAGAAAGCTAAAACATAAGCATTAACAATATATTTTGATAGCATATATAATGCATCAGAGAGATTCCCATTTAGACTAAGTCATCATTCTCCAAAGGAGTAGCTGATGTCCCTGTCTAGTTTATCATCACTTGCATCATACATATATGTGTAGTAGAATTAAATAAGAAAAAAGAAACTACAAATATATTAAGATCTGTTTGGTTGCTATGAAAACTGAATTGTTAATTTGAAAATTAATAATGCATAATCCAAACAAACTAATTCTAGTTAAAAAACAGCTAATTCAGTTCAAAAAAAAAATCATTCTTATAACAAAAACAGGGAACAAAATAAAAAGAAACAGACCCTAAATGCCTCAGATCAAAATTGTTTTCATAGACATAAAATCTCATAGTATATTTAACACCATCACAGGCATCATAAGAAATTAAATTAAACTACATATAACCATAGAAATAAACAAACAAGATTCACCACAAGCGAGTCTAAATTGCAGAGAAGAACGCAGAGCAAAATCGAGTATATTACTTGAAAATCAAAGATTGAAACGAAGAATTTAGAAAATTTTGCTGATATATATATATATAGAGAGAGAGAGAGAGAGAGGCAACGAGATGTGATTATATATAAGAAGAGAGCAGCGGTGGGGAAAGTAGCGATTACAGATTAGGGTTTCATAGGGTTTTAGTAGTTTGTTATATTTACACCGATGCCACTATTGTTAGGGCTTTTACTTTTTATTTCAAAAGGATAAATAGTTCGGCCCTTTTAAAACTACTTAGGTGGGCCGATTGAGGCCCAATTTGGTTCTCTTGAATCTGGTCTAATCCAACTATTTGAGCCTATAGATTATGGGTTTTATTAATGGAACCGGTGACCCCCCTTCAAAAGTAACAAAGATTAATATTTAAATTTAATAACAATAATTTTTACATATTAAAATGTAAAATATAAAAATAAATTAAATAAAAAATATAAGGTGTGCTATCCACTAGTTAATAATAACAGCACTTTAATAATACTCAAACCTATGAAAGTATTTACCATCGTAAAATTCTTTTAAGAAGTTCTTTTCTTATCACTCAAGAAAACAAAAGAACACATCACCTGATGTCCAAAACAAAAAGTATTGCTTATCTTAAAATCATAATCTTTTTATTAGATTCTTTTGTAATAGCTCTTACTATATGATTTTAAATTTTTAATTATCTTCCTTTTTTCCTTTCTCAGCTTTCTCAATTTAGATTTCTTTTTGGCCTTAATCTCCTAGAAGATAAATTCCTTTACAGTAAATTATTACATATAATTAGAACATATTTTTTCTAGTAAATTATTACATATAATTAGAATATATTTTTTCTCCTCATATTAAAGTGAATCTCATGTGTAATTGTAGTGAAAATATATTCATGTTGAGTTCATTTTTATATGAATATAAATTACATGTTTCTGTCTTATCTTATAATTTTTCTTCCTAAACTAAACTAAAAGTATGTTCACATTACATATGTTTTTTTTTAAAAAAAAAAAGGCATGTTCGCACTCTCTCTCTCTCTCTCTCTCTCTCTCTATATATATATATAAGGTCAAAAATTATGGATTGTATTTGTATGGATTCCATGTTGGTCACGGTACTATTTATCATTATCATGCTACGTGTCTGGTAGTATGGTATAGTCCAAGTCTACAATGTATATGAAATATAAATACTGATAATAGGTGTTGCAATTTTGATTTTACCAAAACTTCTCTTTTACGGTATACCCTATATATTCAAAGCCGCATAAGTTAATTAGAAGTGATTTCAATTTCTTCCTACTTTTCTTTATAATTAATTATATATCGCTTTTGATCAAAGAAAAATTATTTATACAATAAAATCTATTAAAATTAATTTGTAACAAAAACATTTACCAATTTATATTAAATATTCTTCAAGTTAAATTTCTTTAGTTCTAAAAAATTTATCTTTTATATTGAAACACAAAAAAAAAAGCTTATTATGAAATTCTTGATCCAACGAATCATTAAATAATTAATAAGGGAAAAAAAGACGGCATTTTAGTTCATAATCTTCTTTTTTATTATAAAAAAGTAAAATAAATCTTGAACCTTTAAATTTTAACCTTTTATGTTATTGAATCCCTAACTTTAAAAGTATACTAATTAAAACCTTTAATTTTTAATTTCTATCTTATTGTATTTTTTTCACGATGGTTAATCGACGTGGTTTACACGTCATAAGCGCATGAAGGAATCTGACGTCATTGACTAGGAATGAGGTTCCTGACTCAGAAAAAAAAATATAAGACCTAAAAATGACATTATTTTTAGGCAAACTAATAATATGTTCTCTCCATTTCTCTTCTCTCTCATTACTTCTCTTCCCTCCCAATACCCCCTTCAGTCTTTCTCCTTCGTTCTTTCCACCCAAATGCAAGAACTCAAGGAACCGAGAGTAGCAACAACTAACAAAACTAAAATCTAACAAGCTTAAACATACTCACAATCTCAAAACTTAAGGAATCTGTCAAACAAACACAAATATCAAAACTCAAAACTCATGATTTTGAATAAAAGCGCAAAATCTAAATCTATTAAACCCAAAGAAATGAAATAAAAAGTTGAAGTCGAAAGTTGATTTCATCATCCACCACTAAACAAACCCTAACCACCACCACCATCACATGGTTCACCATATTAGAGATATTTTCTATATTGTAAAATAAGAATTTCACTTGTATTAAAGATTTTGTATATTTCCTATATTGTAAAATAAAAATTTCACTTATATTAAGAATTATGTATTAATTAGGAATCCATATTTATTCTATATTTATTTCTATTTTAACTTTATTAGATGTGTATAAATATGGTTGTACTGTTTTGATTAATTTAAGAAGAAATATATAAACTTTCCACAATAATCATAACATGGTATCAGAGCTAATACTCCTATAATATTTATAATTTTTTTTCTTTTTTCTTTTTTCCTTTTTCTCTGCGCCTCCAACAGCTCTTGTTTCTTTCATTTTCTATAGTCCTCCGTAATTCTTTTCTAATGGCTTCTATTATTCTTTTATCCTCTAACCCAATTTCTTCTCTTTTCTCTACCCACACTCATCAAAATTTCTCTTCCATAATTCTTTTCTAATTGCTTATATTATTCCTTCATCATTTAACCCAATTCCTTCTCTTTCCTCTACCAACACTCATTAAAATTTCTTCTCCATAATTTTTTTCTAAATGCTTCTATTACTCCTTCATACTATAACCCAATTCCTTCTCTTTCTCTACACACACTCGTCAAAATTTTTCTTCCATAATTATTTTCTAATTATTTCTATTATTCCTTCATCCTCTAACTCAATTTCTTCTCTTCTCTCTATCCATACTCATCAAAATTTCTCCTCCATAATTCATTTCTAATGGCTTCTGTTACTTATTCATCCTCTGACCCAATTCTTTCTCTTTCCTCTACTTACACTCATCAAAATTTCTCTATAAAATTAACTAACAAAATTATCTAGCTTGGAAAACTCAATTTATTTTCCTTCTTAATTATAAAAAATTTACCTATTTTATTGATGGGACTACTCCATCTCATCTCTTAACTATTCTGAGTACTGGTGAAAATTCTCATAAAATTCAAAATCATGCATATGAAATATGGCTTTTACGTGACTAGGTGTTTTATTCCTGATTACTCTCATCTCTTACTGAGGAAATTTTTTTTCATATGTGGTTGGCCTTACTACATTTTTATAAGTTCAGTTTATTAAATTTAATAATCACCTTGCTAATATTTTTATGAAACCTTTAGATTATCATTTGTTTATTTCAAATTGTGTTAAGTTACGCCTTTACGATCTTTCGGTATCAACTTGAGGGGTGTTAGAGATATTTCATATATTGTAAAATAGGAATTCCACTTTTACTAAAAATAATGTATATTTCCTATATTGTTTAATAGGAATTCCACTTTTACTAAAAATTATATATATTTCCTATATCGTAGAATAAGAATTTCACTTATATTAAAAATTATGTATTAATTAAAAAAATTTATGTAATCTATATTTATTTAGCTTTATTAGATATGTATAAATAGAATTATATTTTTTTAATTTAAAAAGAATTATATAAATTTTCCATAATAATCTTTAACACACTATCCATATACGGCTCACCCATTCCCCGCTAAATCAACTTCGATCCATAACTTTCCCCCTTCCAACACTGAGCTCAACCCTACAAAATGACGACCCAAATAAGCAAAAAGCGAAAGGTCTCGCCTTTTCGCTCCTTTTCTATTTTCAAACTTAGTAATTTATTTTTTATTTATTGTTTTGTCATTGTATTGGTACGGTTCGTTGCCGACGGCGTTTTTTCGCCGAGCTTAACGAGATCTTGACTAGAGAGTTCGCCGAGGATGAATACTTTGGCGTTGAGGTTAGGGTCACACCTATGCGCATTGAGATTATCATTAGAGCCACTCGCACCCAAAATGTTCTTGGTAATAAATTCTTTTATTTACTTGTAATTTTTTTTTTATATATATGTTTTGTGATTTGAAATTTTGCTTATTGAAATTGTATGTTGTATTTATGGATTTGCAAGTGAGAAGGAAAGGAGGATCAAAGAGTTGACCTCTGTAGTGCAAAAGCGATTTAAATTTCCGGAGAACAGTGTCGAGCTCTATGTTGAAAAGGTTAACAATAGAAGGCTTTGCGCCATTGCTCAGGTTGAATGTCTTTGTTACAAGCTTCTTGGTGGTCTTGTTGTTCGCATGTATATATACTTAATACTTGTTGATCTTTCGATGAACCGCTGCAGACCAAGACTATGGAACAATGCAGGAACAAAGTGGATAATTTGAAGAAGATGTATAAATTGGCGAGGCATAGAATGAGTAATGGTGGTATTTCAGTTAGTCATTGATCTTAGTTTAAGCAAATGAAGGAAATGGTCGGCAATTCACCATGAAACCCATATCTGATATGGGTTTCTTCTATTTCTTTTTTATTTTTTAATTTTAATTTTAATATTTTTTAATTAAAAATATAATTTTATTAATTAAAAAATATAAGTGAGTCTCATAATTAATACCGTTAATTTAATTAACGGATCAAACTTTTAATTGAACCAAAAATTAAATTTAAGGGAGATATTTAATTAATTTTTTTTATATGACTCAAATTAAATTTTTATCAAAATTTAAGTCATGAATTAAGTATTTTCTCTTAATTATTCGAAACATTCAATTGGCTCAATTAGTTTATATTTCTTATAATATCTTACTAAAATTTTTGCACTATTTTTTTATTTTATAATTTTTATTTATATGATACATATTATCAAATTAATTTATACACTTATTAGATCTAATTTTTTTTTTCTAATACTATTCTATTTAATTTATTTCAGTTTTTATTATCATTATTTGTATTCTTAAATATCTTTTTTATTCTTTGATGTATAAGAATAAAGTATAGAAATTATTTTTGTATTGCCTAATGAGAGAAGTGACAGTTCTGATTGTTACTAGTAAAGTATTAATATATTGTTGAGAACATAATAATGAATTAACTAATATAAAAAACAAGAAAATTGGTAGCAAAGAATTCTGAAAAATCCAACTGTTGATACTTAAAGAATTGATGACTATTATAAAACAAAAAATTCAATTAAAGCTAAAGAGATAATTAATTTAAATTTTTATTATATGTATATATAATATGATGGATGATTGTATAATTCTGTAATTTTTTTTAGATTTTTATTTACGTGTTATATATTAAATTATATTTAAATATAAATTTTTTAATAAAATTAATATTTTAAATTTTTGATAATTTTTAAATAATTATATTTTTAACTGAATAATCTGGATTTTCTGTTACAATGGAAGAACTTTAATTGCAAGTTGAATTTTCAGCTTTTTCAAGAAGCAATAACCAATAAAATAACATACTATATAGAAATAATCAATGGCATTGACGTGTTGTTGGTCCTCGTAAAATAGCAGCAACATACATCGCCCATGTGCTAGCTATTGCTGTCTTTCTCTCTCTAGAAGTGTCGCAGACAACGTTCAATGAGAATAGAGGGAATAGCTTAATTCTTGGGTTCAGTACGTGTTCAATTTTAAATATTTAAAAATTTTTATAAAAATTTATAAAAATTATTATTTATAATATTTTATATAATAAATCTAATTATATATTTTTTATATTAAATAAAAATTAAATAAATATCTAAAAATATATTATAAATATATTAAATCTAGACCGTTAAATATAATACATAAAATTTACATTAAATTTAGGTCGTTAAATATAATGCATAAAATTTATAATGTATTTTTAGCTGTCGATTTAATTTTTATTTAGTATAAAAAATATATCATTAAATTCATTATATAAAATACTATCAAATTACAGTTTTTATAAATTTTTATAAAAATTTATAAATATCTAAAATTGAACACATGAGAAAATGCTGTGTAAAAAAATACAACTTTTACACAGCAACCACCCTCAATCCTAAATCATATAAATTTTTATATTTTTTCTATTCTAAATTGATAGTTATTATTTATTTTTCATTTGTAATAAAAATATTTATTTTTTATTTTAAATATTAATTTTATAAAAAAAAAATTATATTAGTTGTATCATATTCTACTACCATTTTGACTTTGAATATGTAATTTAGTAGAATATATTGATTATATTTTAAATTATCATTATTCAATTTTTCAAATAAATATCTTAAGATTACTTGTTAAAAATTAAAAATTTAAATAGTATTAAATAAATAAATTTAAAAATAATATAATTAAATAAAAAATAAAAATTTTAACTTATTATTTGTGATAATTATAATTGTAATAAAAAATAATTTTATTATTTTTTTTCATTTAATTTAATTAATTTATATTTTTTTAATATAATTATTTTATAATTAATTTGTCTTACTGATTTTATTAATTAGTTTAAAAATAAATATATACTATTAATTCGACCGAGGGAGTAACAAAAACAAATGGGTCAAAACTTCCAATCGAAATTTGTTTCCCAGTTTCATATATTGGGCCCTGCTCAGTCTTGCAGTCTTTAATTAATAGAATAAGTTACAATTTTCACTGATGATGTGGATTGTAAAGAGGCATCAGATAAGAGACATACAAGGTATTTAAATTTATTTAAAATAAATATGAAATGTTAAATGATTTTTTGAGTTTTTATGTGATTAATTTAAAATATTATTTTGAAGTTTAAAGATAAAAAAAAATTTAAACTAGACATGTTAATTTTTTTTTAAATGAAATTTTTAAAACTCTATTTTTAAAACAGGGTTTATATCCAAACATTCCGTAATACAAAATGAGATAGAAAATTCAAATTATTTCTCTTTTTTAATAACTAAATTAATACTCAATCCGTTCAAAAAAATAAATTTACTTATATTTTCACATAGATTAAAAAAATGGTTAATTTAGTTAAAATAATAATTTTTATTTTATATTTTTCATAAATACCCTTCATTTATATTATCAAATATTTATTTTGAAAATAATTATTATTTAATGCTAATTTTACAAACCAATAAAATTTCATTACTAATAAAATTTCATTTAATATTAAGTCTCACCATCTACAAAATTTTCAATTCAAATTCTCTGTTTTATTTTGTATTTCATCTCCTATCTCATATATTTCTTTATACGTTACATCACTTTTTCTTTAAATTATTTTGGTAGCCAGTATTTTTTAAAGATGATTTGGCTCATAAAAAATGACATAAAACAGAAAATAAGATATAAAATGAGACAAATGATCTAAATTACAAAATTTTAGCAAAAAAAAAATTAATTTGAATCATTTGTCTCATTTGATGTCACATCTCCTATCCATGCATCTCTTTATGTGCTACATTATATTTTTTCAAAATATTTTGACATTCCAAAATTTTTTCAAAATGTTTTGACATCTAATATTTTTTCATAAGTAATATAGCACATAAAAATGTGTATGAAATAATAAATGAGATATCAAATAAAATAAATAATTCAAATTGAGAAAAAATAATAGTCTAATATGAAAGTATTTGGATAGGTAATAAATCAATTACCTTTTAAAGAAAAAAAAGTGACATATAATTTAGAACAGAAGAAAAAGAATAGTGATTTTATCTTTTGCAACCGAATATAGTAATAAATTTATACATTGAATATGTTGATTTAACTCACAACAGAGACATATATTATGCATATGGACTTTAATTTTGAAGTTTATTATTATTTTTTTAATTTTGATACACTAAAATTTGAATCTGAAATTTTGAAATCTATGAAATTAAAATTTAAAATTTTTTATTTATTTGATTTATATAATTTCACTTGTTTAATATAAAAATAAAATTAATAAATTTTGATGATATTTTTATAATAAAAAATTATTTATAAATTTTTTATTCATTAAAATATAATTTCTCAAAATCTCACATCTTATATGAGATTTTAAAAATTCTTAAAATGAAAAATAATAGTGAATGTTGAATTTTCAAATAAAATAAAAAATATATTATTAATTTCACAATAGTTTAATTTAATTAAATTTGATACATTATCAAATTACATAAATTTTATTGACTAATAGTAAGTGTATATTTTTATAAATTTATTGACTAATAGTAAATGTATATTTTTATAAATAATAAACTTAAAATCAATTCTCCTATTTCAATATTAAAAAAATATATATATATAGGCAAGAAATTGCCCATTTTACCCGGCCATGGCAAGTTAATTACAGTAGCCTGCATGTGCACCGCGTCCTATATGTCCTATAACTGCATCAGAATGCCTTCTATTCACTTTGCAACTCTTGTCCTCTTCTTGTTTTTAACAACTACCAACATAAATCTACACAAAAACTTCATTTACTGTCTCGACCAACAAAAACTTCATTTACTGTCTCGACCAACAAATCCTGGATTTGAATATTGTCTTTTAATAAATTTCATGGTAGAATCTGTCTTCGTAAACAATGAATATTTATTCATAGTAAGTTGTTTGTTAAGGGTATATGGCTCTTAAAATCGCTAAATTTTAGTGATTTTTATATTTTGATCACTAAATTGATAAATTTTTAGATATATCACTAAAATTTGAAATTTTTTTCACTGATAGGTCACAAGCTGGAATCAGAGCTCATTTTGTTGACGTGATATAACACGTCATTGTCGTAGGCTGATTGTATTGTTACCTTAGTGTCACGTGTGATCAATGGTTGAATCAGTAAGTCCAAACTTTGGTGGTCACCAAATTTTGATTTTTTTATACTTTGCTCACTAAACGAAATTTTTTTTCAAATGTCATTAACTTTTTGAAAATTTTTCATTGATAGGCACTGACCAGATTCGAAAAACATTTTGCTGACGTGACATATCATATCATCGTCGAAAGATCAGTTAGCCATTACGTTACTGCCATATCATTACCTCTATCTCAATCAGCTTGACACATCACATATGAGCAGTGGGCTCTACATATATTAAAAATTCAAATATAAAAAATTAGGCCAAAATAAAAAATTATTCACAGCCCTCACCACTCACTTAACTTCCTTCCAAAACTCTTTGTCTTAGAAATATCTCAATCTGTTAATTCAAAATTCCAATCCTTAGAATCTAATTCCCAATAAACCCTCCAATTCTTATCTCATAAGGAAACCTCTATTCCTGAACATGAGTCCGCTGTTGCCGCCAAAATCGAAAAGCAAAAAGAGAATGCCTTGGTAGAGATATGAAAATCATATGTTATCATTTTCACTTATTGGTTCATCGTTGAAGCTGGTGTAGTTATTTGTTGTAGTTAGATTTGAACCAACTACACATTTGAAGATGAAGGAACCGAAGATTACACTTAATCTACATAGAATGTCTCTGTTTTATGTTAGTTCAATTTAATGAAGATATTGTGTTTGATGTATTTTTGTTGTTTCCCTCTGATTTTCATAGTTGAAATGCTATAATATGGATCCAGTTATGCATTGTAGTTTAATTATTAGTAATAGATTGTGTTTGGTTAACCACTTTTATTATTTTTATTTTTTGCTTACTTTAGTTAATTTTAGTTTTATATCTCTTTTTTTGTAATTGAGCAATGTAGATTTCTCTTTTCATACTTGTCGCACATGCGTGGAGAAAGAGTAAGCAAATCTGTATAACTGAGCCCACAGGTTTTCAAAATAGGCTGTTTATATGGACTCATTGACTCAACATTTGGATCCTATAAGCATCGCCATGACAAGTGAGTCAACTTTGATGATGATGTTTCAATCTACGTCAATAAAATTTACTTTGAATCCGAACAATGACTTATCGATGAAAATTTATTTAAAAATTAGTGATACATTTAAAAGAATTTTTTGTTTAGTAAACAAATTGTAAAAAACACTAAAGTTTGGTGACCATCAAATTTTAGATTTATTGACTCAATTATTGATCACACATGGCAATACAGTCATCTTTTAGCGACGACGTGTTATGTCACATCAACAAAATGAATTCTGATTTTGGCTCGTTGCCTATTAATAAAAATATTTTCAAAATTTAGTAATAAATCTAAATTTTTTTTTATTTAGTGATCAAAATGTAAAAATTACTCAAATTTGATGATTTTAAGAGCCATTTACTCTTTTTTTTTTTTAATGAATTTAATAGAAATAAAGGTTGAAAAATAATTTATATTTCTTGCTAGTGAAAAAGTAAAGCTAGGCGAAGACGCAACCAGAGTTGATTGGTGGGTGGTGAGATGGGCATTTTTACCTGAGTAAGCAAAAGTGCAAAAGCAAAAGCAAATACCCACCACAATCCCATTCTCAAATAGCTCAAGAAGTTAAAAATAGTTGAACGTAAGAGTTACTAAGATGAGATTTTTCGTTCCTGCAAACCAACGCACAAAAAACCAAGTGGTTTCAAAAAAGCCTTTGATTACATACACAAAAACTCGATTGCACTTGGCGGTTTAAGGTCCCCACACCTCAATATAATATTTGCGTCTGTTGGTGTTTATGACGTTTGCCTTTGCCTGAGGGAACACTTTTACTCCCTTTAACCATCTCTAATTCTCTATATATTTCCCACTATCACCCCCTTCAGCTTCCCATTCTCATTTCACTTTAGTTACAAGACCCAAATACAGTACTAATATTCTTTCTTTCCAGAAAAATGGCACTTTCTGGCCTTTTCTTGATGGGATTTCTTTCTTTAATCAAATTTGTTTCTGGGTCTGATGGGAATTGGGTTGTTGCTCATGCTACCTTTTATGGAGGTGGCGATGCCTCTGGTACAATGGGTACGTTCTAATATAGATACTCGATTGTTAAACTATTAGTTTAAGAGTACTTAGTTCTTAAATTGTTTTTAAATTAATAATGTATATATTAATAATTTGGATATTCTTTTTGGTTGCAGGTGGGGCCTGTGGATATGGAAACTTGTATAGCCAAGGATATGGGACTAACGCTGCAGCTTTAAGCACGGCGTTGTTCAGCAATGGCTTGAGCTGTGGGGCTTGTTTTGAAATAAAATGTACTAGTGACCCCAAGTGGTGCCTGCCTGGCTCTATTGTGGTGACTGCTACCAATTTTTGCCCACCCAACAACGCGCTCCCTAATAATGCTGGCGGCTGGTGCAACCCTCCCCAGCACCATTTTGACCTCTCTCAGCCTGTCTTCCAACAAATTGCAGGCTATAGAGCTGGGATTGTGCCTGTTTCTTATAGAAGGTATACACTACATGGTCGATGGCATGGACTATGGTCCTTTTTACCTAAATAAAATATGTGATATGAAAATAACTAATCTCTTCTCTAACCTGATTGGGGATTTGAACTCTTACTTTCTAAACAAGTAGAAGAACAGCACTGTAATCTTCTAATAAAGATTCAAAATGCCTAGATATTACTAATATATTACTCAACGAGTTTTTAATTCAGTATTACTATAATTGCTTCAAAGACGTATATAAGTCCGAGCTATCAATTAACCTACATATTAAAACATTGATGTCGAGCCAAATCTTTTCACCCTCATCAATTAAATTTGGAATAGAATTCGAGTTCACAATCTCACAGTTGAGTATATTTAGTTCTCTTCTTTTTTCTTTTCTTGGTTAATTAGCTTTGACTGGTTTCAAACCCACTACTTAGACTTTGAAAAATGACTTTAATACCTTCGAAGTCTGAAAGAAAACTCCCATTAATATTAATTTCGTATTCTTGCAACCCATTTCATCCAACAAGATTCCAATATGAAACTATTTTTTAATGGAAATTCCAAGTGTTTGTTACTGGACTGTCTCGATATGCTCCTATGAAAGTTTGATCCAGCTAATATGTTTGACATTATATAGGAATCTAAACAAAGGCGGAATGGATCCACGTGAACACAAACTCCATTTATCGGTTCTTGCTTAGCCACGTCAAAATTGCCAAATAAATTTTTTTCTAAAAACTCCCTGTACCTTTCTCCAAATTGCCCTTAATTCATTATTAATTTTCTCCGTTATGTGATATTAAAACAGGGTACCATGCAAAAGAAGAGGAGGAATCAGATTCACAATTAATGGCCATTCATACTTCAATCTAGTTCTGATCACCAACGTTGGAGGTGCAGGTGATGTTCAAGCAGTTTCAATCAAAGGGTCAAGAACTGGTTGGCAACCCATGTCAAGAAATTGGGGTCAAAATTGGCAAAGCAATTCATATCTTAATGGACAAAGCCTCTCTTTTAAGGTCACAGCTAGTGATGGGCACACTGTGGTCTCTAACAATGTTGTTCCTGCTGGATGGTCCTTTGGCCAGACATTCACTGGCGAACAATTCATTTAAATCAGGAAAAAAAAACAGAGCAATCAACTAATCAATTACTACTACGAATTTTAATTTAGTTAGTAAATGATACATAGATGTATTTGTTATTTTTTGGCTACAAAAATGTTTAAAGGGGTTAAGTTAAACTTGGGTCTTTTTTAATATTATTTTAGATTTGAATTAATAGGTTGGGGGTTGGATTCTGTTCTGTACTGCTCTGCTCTTTTGAAAAGGCAGTCAGGAAATTTGGCAGTGGTGGGCATTTCATTTACCACCCGCCCCTCTTCTTGTTTTTCTTGTATTGGTTAGTTGTAGAAAGCAAATTTTTGCTTAATGATGAAGTCATTGTAACCAGTCTTTAGCTGGATATGTGATATTTTGCTGTAGTGAATTTTAGTACTACTAAATAAAATGTTTACTAGTTTAAGTGAAATGCCACTCTTTCTCTCCTTCTCAGTAAAATTTGGGTTTCTAATTCCATTTTCAGTTTCTCTTACATGATAAAGCTAGAAAATTAGAGATGTTAATAATGCTTAAACCATTTAAATATTTATCATTTCTTAATTTCCATTAGATGCTTTTAGTTTCAAATTTCATTGATGGGTCAATAAGGCCATGGAAAAGGAGAATTATTCCTTATTTTAATTTTTTCATAAATTAATTTTATATTCGTGCGTTGTGTGGGATAAGTGTTATTTTTTAATTTATAATAAATTTTCTTACTTAATAAATAAAAAAATTTATTAAGAGATCAAATTTATTTTTCTTAAATAAAATCTTCAATTTTTTTTTAACAAAAAATGAAATATATATTTAAATAAAATATTTAAATTTGAAGGTAAAGTTATACGAGCTAATCATATTAGTAGTCCTAGTATATCCTGTTAGAAATGGGCTTTAAACCAAATTCATAAATCAAACTATAGTTAATTGGCAATTAAATTTTTATTGGCTACCTATTTGTTTTGCAATTATAAACAAATCTATAATAATTAGAATTATTTACATTCATAATTAAACTCTATTTTTTTAGGTGATGACATAATTAAAATTCTGTTTTAATTTTCTATTAACACTCTTATATCATTCATATTTTGATTTTGCCTTTTTTAGTCTACGTAAGTTGCTTTTTGTGTTTGTGTATTATTTTGAATATAATTTAGAAATAATACAAAATGCATGTTAATATGTAGTTTTATGATAAACTATATATTCATTTAGATAATAGATTCAAATTTGATTTATATATCTAACTAACATAATATATGCATATAAAAAAAAATTGATCAAGCTAAAGATAAATATTCATAAAAAAAAAAAGAAGTATTTATTAATTTGTACATGAAAAGGAGAAAATTTTTTACTGTTAACTTATAATTAATTTTTTTTTTGTTAGAGCCGCTTATTATGTTTGATTATATATATTTACATTATAATTTTGATATAAATGATCATGTTGATAATTAACACCAATCGTCATACTTTCATATTGATAGAAAAATTATCTACATTCTGTAATTGGCTCTATTTAAAAGTAAAACAAAATATGAGCAATAAAATAATTAATAAAAATATATATATAAATTAAAAAGTTTTATTATTTATCAAATCTCTCTCCATATATATATATGAATTAATTAAAAAATATAATTAATAACACTAAAATATAAAATAATAGGATTTAATTGCCTAAAAACCATATGCTATACGTTAGGAAAATTTTCAATATCATGAATTCTAATTCTTTCTTAGAATATGGAGAAGGTTAAAAAGAGGAATAACAGAAATCCCATATCTAATAGTTATTAATTGGTATTAGTTAGGTAAATTCCACAGCGGGGTAGGTTAAGTTAAGGTGCAGGTTTGGGACCTTAAGATCTCCAGGTTCGAAGCCCCAAATTTATGGTGAAATTATGACATTGCAGCAGTGTTATTATCCTAATATATTTTTAGTTATTAGATATATTATTAATAATTTATAAAATTTAAATTCAATTTAATAAAATATTAAATATATATAAAAAATAAAAATCAAATTAAATTTTATAATATCACAGTTCAATCACACAATTTAATTGTTTAATGTAATTGAATCAATTTGTAATACTTCATGAGTAACCGTTGAATCGATCTGTTGGATTCTAATAATTATTATGTTTTACAAACAGGCGTTTATTATATGAGGAATTCTTCTATCTAGTAAAAAAAATCCAAAATCTATTAAAAAAAAAAAAAAAAAAGCATCCCAAGTCCCAACAAGCAGAGAAAAAGAAAGACAAAAAAAAAAAGTAGGAATTCGAAACTATTTTGAAAATGATTTGCGGGCTTTTAAAAAAACAAAAAAGCAAAACTTTTTATCATAAAAACTTTATATTTTGAATTAACCAATGCAGTATAAAGATCACACCGCCAAGAAAAAACTTATTTATTATGCATCGTAAAGAAAGAAATGCTAAATTATATTCCAAAATTTTATATCTTTTTATAATAAAATGATATTATTGAAAAATAAAAATATTAACATTAAATTAATATATACCTATGAATGAGTTACGACATGACTCTAAAAAAAACAATAAGGAATATTACGGGTGGAGGGGATAATGTATCGCTGTTGTGTAGATTTTTTAGTATTCAAAAATTTTTTATGAAATTTCTTAAAAATTATAATATTATAATATTTTTTATAATAAATTTAATGATATATTTTTTTATATAAAATAAAAATTAAATGAATTCAAAAAATTAATATAAGTATATTAAATTTATACCGTTAAAATCTAATGGTTTAGATTTAACATATATTTTTAAATTCATTTGATTTTTATTTTATATAAAAAAAAATATATCATTGAATTCGTTATAAAAAATATTATAATATTATAATTTTTAAAAAATTTTACAAAATTTTTTTGGACAATAAAAAACCTACATAACAGGAGCTGATATATTTTTGACATATCAGCCATCAACCCAAACATTATAATGATACACTTAATTGGAAAAACAAAACTACAATGATTTGAAACATTAACTGATATAAAATGGTAGGCTAATATACACATAAACAAATTAACTGACACATGATCCAAGTGGAACATTCGAAATGTCGCTAGAATTTACATTACACAGCTTAGCTAGCTCCAATGTGCTATTTGTCCAATTAACTGTAACCAACCAACGAATCCATTATGAACAAAAATATCTAGCCTGCAACATAAGAAAGAGATGCAAAACATAGTTCATAAATACACATAAGTTATTTAAATTTAAAGTAAAAAATATTTCTACTTGAATTTAGTGCTCTATTTTGGATGTAAAATGGGGCAGGGCCATTTTCAGTATTACAGCCTCACAATCACTACCTAGCCCAGCCCAATTTGGCTAACAACTTCCAAGTAGTATATTTTTAATGGATATCTTTTGCTAACATGAAGCATGATCTCTCTACTTGTCATGCAACTACTGGTTGTAGAAGTACATGTGGCAAGAATTCACAACATCACATCGAGTTGAAAAATCTTCCTACGTGGACAAGAAAAGGACCCACAGCAATAAAGAAATAGATACCAGGATATGGTACAAAGATAAAGGGATAAGCCTCGAGTGTTCCTATTGGCCAATCCAAAACCCATTAACAATTCTTAACCGTTGGATCAATAAAATCAACAAAACCAACCGTCCAAATTTAACGAACAACAACAACCACAAGTCCTCCTTTCAAATGAAATACAAAGCCATCGTCATTTGTATTACCTTTACTCACACATACATACCCTTATCCGAGACCCGATTTTCTTCGCCGGAAATAAGAGATGGCCACCGTCACAACTCAAGCTTCTGCCGCCGTATTCCGGCCATGTGCATTAAAATCGAGGTTTCTGAGTGGGTCTCCAAGTAAACTCAACAGAGAAGTGTTATTTAAACCAGTGAAATCTTCCTCTGATTCTGCTTCTTTCAAAGTTGAGGCCAAAGGCGAGTGGTTGCCTGGCTTGCCCTCACCAGCCTACCTCAATGGAAGGTCATTAAATAACTCAAATTCAACTCAAAGAGTTCGTTTAGATTTTGAACTCTCAACTTTATAGTTTTGAAAAAGCTAGGTGTCGCCAGATGCATCTAACTCTAACAGTACTCTACTGCAATTTTTTTTTAATATAGTTTATTATATTTTTAATTATCTAATTCAATTATATTTTATAATTAAATTTAATGTGAATTATTTATTTTATATTTACTGCCAAGCTATTCTTTTATAAAAATTTATTTAGTCAATAATTTATTATTATAAATTATTGATAAAATCTATTTTTATAAATTGTAATTACATTTTCAAATACCCTTTTCATATTTAGTTATAAAATAGTACTAAAGTTCATCCAATTTTTATAATTTCAGTTTAGTTCAATTTGAATATTTTTCTTTAACTTAAAGACCCTTTCGGCCATGTGCAGTCTTCCTGGGGATAATGGGTTTGACCCTCTTGGGCTAGCAGAGGACCCAGAGAACCTGAGATGGTTTGTTCAGGCAGAGCTTGTGAATGGAAGATGGGCAATGTTGGGTGTAGCAGGAATGCTATTGCCAGAGGTTTTTACGAAGATTGGAATCATCAATGCTCCTCAGTGGTATGATGCTGGGAAAGCAGAGTACTTTGCATCATCATCAACCCTGTTTGTGATTGAATTCATATTGTTCCATTATGTGGAGATCAGAAGATGGCAAGATATAAAGAATCCAGGGTGTGTTAACCAAGACCCCATCTTCAAGCAATACAGCTTGGCTCCTCATGAATGTGGCTATCCTGGTGGTATCTTCAACCCCCTTAACTTTGCTCCCACTCTTGAGGCCAAGGAGAAGGAGCTTGCAAATGGTATTAGTTAATTATTCAGTGCATCGGATGCACATTCACCCTCTCGCACATTCATGTGAAATTCATTCTTCATAATTTCGAATGAATCCCACCTGAATATGAATACATGATGTACTATTTTCATGTGCACAATAATCTAGATGGTTATGCGTATAAATTTTTGTACAGAATTGACTAATTTTGAGTGATTCTTGCCTATGCAGGGAGATTGGCGATGTTGGCATTCTTAGGGTTTGTGGTTCAACACAATGTTACTGGGAAAGGACCATTTGAGAACCTCTTGCAGCACCTCTCTGACCCGTGGCACAATACCATCATCCATACACTCAGAGGTTACTAAAAGAATTCATTAGAGAAGAAATGGGGTCCTGTTTCTTGCTTTTGTAACCATAAATATAGGGTTTTTGGGCGGGGTTAATTGGAGTATCAATGTAAAACATGGAACCTTTTAGTGTACAGAGGAACTATGATGCCATTTATATTATTATCATTTCCTTCACCAGCATCAACCTCAACATTGAAACACCAGTTGCTTTGTTATTTCTAAAAGAACAAATCAATTTAAAATGGAAGTATGGCTCAAATTGCTTTCATTTTCCACAGAATTATAGATATACAGCCTGCCAGAAACTCGTTCCTACTAACAGAACATAAAAATTAGACACTTTATATATACAGATGACCTGGTAATCATATACCATGTATATCATATATACAGCTAACAACCCTAATACATTGGATGGCTCAAAAACATCCAGACAACTCTTAATCTCTCTGTTGATTTGTCTTTCCATATATCAAAATCCTGTCATAAAACCTCCCTGGTTCGTCCTGAACATATTATAAAATTGCACCATTTATTATTTGAGCAGCTACTCCTCCCATCAATGCTCAACTCACACGAGTCAATTCGATTGCTGCATGAAATGAAGCAAACAGTATAAAATTTGAACACATACTAACTTATCCGAAAAATAAGAAGTAGAAACTAGCCCTTCCGGATAATGAGATGACGAGATAGAACAAATTATACACTAGTCAGAGAAAGTTTACTGATGAATAGATGACGGCATCATCTGCCTTAACTTCGCTCTTATTGATGGTTATCCAATTTATTGATGAAAAAGAAGAACAAAACAAAATAAAACCCAATTAATGAATTAACCATGAAAAAGTACACTACCTGGCGGTATGGGTTTTCATTAAACATAGCAATGCTGCATGGCCAAGATGCTGAAACCCAACCATGATGCCCATTATCATATATAGGTCTAGCCAGTTCAAAGTCGCTATTAACTTGATAAACAGTTCGGTTTCCATGCGAATTCATCTGCTCCTCAGGATTCACTTTCTTAACATCTGGCATACTTAAGCTACTAAATGGAGGATATGAGAATTGCTCATCAAGTTGTATACTTGAGCATGTATTGCTGCTTAAGTTGCTCACTGAACCACCTTCTTGTCCCATGTTATCAACTGGTCCCGAGTTTCCAATTTCAGTTTGTCTCCCAGAATCATAGTAACCAGAATAGCCCGCAACTGATGCATCGGTTGAGCATTCTACATCTCTATAGAAAATAGAACAAGGCCGACCATAAGGTAATAAGAAACTGAAAAATAAATTGCAGTCTATTTACAAGGCAAGAAATTACAAAATTTAGGGGGGAAAAAGAGGAAATAAATAACAGAAGTTAACAGGAGTTGGATTGTAGTGGCCAAAAGAAAAGACAGATGTTAACAAGAGTAATTTTGAAGTGCCCACAACTTTATACTAACATAATGCCCAAGTAATGCTTATTTATTAAGCAAAAAATTACTTTTAGGGGGACTGACAATACTGCGCAGTAGTTAATTACCGGGACACTGGAAAAAGATGAAAAATTACCTTTGGGGCAAAAAATTCTGCCCATTGGATAATATCAGATGTTGATTGCCATTGCCTCGAAGCCATGATAGTGGCCGGGCATCTTGCATGTTATTCATCATCAAAGGTAAAGCCATTCCACTCTGAAACTGTATGGCAAGATAAGTTAAAATAAAATTTTCCCACTGGCTAAAAAATTCATTAGATGGTAAGTGCATTACCTGGCTATTGCATTCCAGTGGCATAAGTTGGCACTTCCCCAAATTTTCCTGCCAACAGAAGTAGCCAGTGTGTGTCACAAAAGACTGAACAGTGCGTCTATGACATATGACTAATAATATGATGATTTTAGGACATGGTATACAATTCCGAAAGGGACAAACATGAGGTGTCAGGTTACACTAATGAGCAAGAGTAAAGTATTTGTCATCCGCTGGAAGCAATATCAAGAGGTTTTTTAGAGCTTCATAGAGTTTACTGAAAATTATCCCCACCAGAATAAATGGAGATTGAGGCATGGGGTCAATCTTGAAGGTAGTCCAAGATTCTAGTCATGTCTCTAGAATATGCTAGCTTAAATGAGTGGTATCTAGCCATAGCATACCAACCAATGGGTAAGAGTAGCATACCTTGTGCAAACGGATTTGGCTAATAGATTCTTTCAGAGAATCTTCCATCTGCCTAAGATGTTCTATGCTATCAACCATATCAGGATTACTCCAATAGCTGAAAAGTGGCATAAACTGTAAGACTTATTTTACATTATAAAGTGAAAATAGACAAGTCTTTCAATAAAATATATATCAAACATGTATACATGTCTGCCATTCACTATGGCATGGAGAAGCTCATAAAAGCATGTTAAGTTGTATATGTGCACAGGAGAAGGAAAAGTAAGCACATGTAATGGAAGTTGAAATTTAATGAACAGCTAAAATTTCAGAGACAACAAGAAAAATAAAAGTCAAACCATTCAAAGGATTTGTATAGAAAAACAAGGTCAGACAAGAATTAGCTGAAATATGAAAAATTTTACTTTGCCTGGTAGAGATTGTTAGTTATACAAGAGCTCAATTTGGCAGAAACTGAGATGCTGGAGCAACATTTTCCTTTGTTGTTGCCTTTCCCTTATTAATATTTTCTGGTTCTGATTGACAGAATAATATGACATAAGGGCTCTGAACCAATCCCACTAAGCTTTTTGAAAATTTCAATCACTCCATCATCAACACAAGGAAACACTCTGGAAATTATCCTCCCTCAAATGTTCAAACTATTAACAGTGATTCCAATCTGTCCAACTACAGGTTTTATTCAGAGTAACATGAGTGGATAAGAGAGCTCAACATTTACAAGCTAACTGCAATATTTTAGGGTAAGTTTAGTACAACACTTCCAGACAAAGATTTACTATCCTCTGAACTGCAATGCCAATATCTTATTGCAGCAAGGGAAAAAAAAAATTAACCATAAAATAGAATTCATAGGATAACACTGCAGAAAAACAAGTTTATGAAAAAAGTGGAATAAAATTTTGGAAGCTTTACAACTCTCATCAGTACGAACACAAAAATTAAAATGAAATGCAAATCTATGACAAAGTTTCAAAGTCATTCAATGTTAAAGAAGTTTCAAAATCATGTGAGCTTTTGTTTCATATCATCTCATGTTAATGGAGTGTGGTCAAGTAAACCACAAAAGCAAAAGGAATACTTTGATGACTAAAAGATCCAAAGGTGCACCTCAGCCTCTTCTGTACGTCTGTAATTTGTGCTTGCAACAACCTAACTTGATCAGTCAATTCCTGTTCATAACACATTGACCACAAAAAATATCATTGAGATGGAGAGTAACATGTGAATCCCAATCTATCAAGAATGATAACAATGTCGGTAACTGTTTCTTACCTCGACCGTTTGATTGCTGCAAGGAAAAGAAAAAAGAAATTCAGATCCTTCCAAGATCATCTTCAACTGAAAACCCACTAACTTGACCAAAATAATCACATACCTTGCACCCAAGTATTGTATATTTACATCGTGGTCCAACTTTTTGAAAGTTTTCCTCAACGCCTATATTCTCAAGAAGAAAACCAAATTGATTGCATGAGTTGAAGACAAAATGTTAGTCGACTAGTATGTACTAGCAATAAGAAAAGTATGACAAAAAAAATGACATTTTGAAGGATGAACCATAGTCAATCTTACTTGAAGGCTCTCCAATTTCCTGTTCAAATGGAAAATCTATTAACTGTACTGCCACCAAAATTCAAACTGTTAATTGATGCTCACAATTTTCTTGCACGTTCTCGTACCTTTTTGCCCTTTCTTGTGGAGTTAATTGAGAAAATTTCGCAATAACATCTTCAATATTGCTGAAAAATGAAGAAGATAAAAGATATTAACATATAAATGACTGCTTATTTTTTGAAGGCATCTATTGTACTTGCCACTGAAAGTAAGATTACTTGAGCATAGATGTTCAGGGCTCTTTGTAACAGTAAAACAATCCTAAAGATCATTATTACCTGTGCTTGTAATCATTTACATGATGTGCCTTGATAGTCATGTCTACATGAATGTTTTTATAACTTTTGTTTAATCAAACAGACAATGAAGTTCACAATAGTTATTCACAAGTGAAAGAACTTGTTGATTAATCTCCATATCATCCAAACAATTCATAAATTAGACCTAGACATGGAAATGAGCCAAGCTGCTCGAGACACTCAAGATATGGCTCAGTAAAGACAGACTTAGCCTCATTCAATAAGCTGCACAAGGTAAGCTAATAAATAATCCAAACTCAAGTTAGATGAAGCTCTATACATTCAAGCCCATAAATTAGGTCATAAATAAACTCATAAAAAAATTGATTTTATTATTAATATACATAGAAGTGCTTATTTAAATTTTCATTACGAGAAAATCATGCAGGTGTAGCGAAGAAACACATTCATGAATTTCAACGCTTTTCATGATTATGTCTATTTTTTTATCAATTTAGATCACAACTTTATTAAGTGTTAAAGTCATTTCTATGTTTAAAATTGGCATTAACTTATTAATGTGAACACTTAAGAAGGACATATGGGATCCACATTGTACTCAAAAGTGTATTAGATATGAGGAAAATTCTTCCCTACACTGCGTATATATTCTCATCTCATACACCAACCAATGTGTGAATGTTATTTCAAAGAACTATGTACTAGTAGAATGACCCTTATATCCATTCTTGTCTAGTAAAAATACACCAATATCCCTTTTTTACTCAACATATTATTAACACATCGGACATGTGTATACATCTAGTGTAGACAAGAATTACTCTAGATATGGACTCTACCTCCAACGGTAAAAGTGATTTGATCATGGAAATCCCATGTGGCAATAATCTATCTGATTTGGTAGCCATAGTTCAATTAAGTATGTGCCAAAAGAAAAGAAAAGGGAAAATGTTTCAAACACATTCAACATCAACATGAGACACTATTTTCAATTAAGTGCCATCTAATCTCTTCTAAAATGTCTGCTGTGCATACTAGTTAAGCATGTGAAAAACCTTAACATATTCACATGTAAATGAATAGGAACCGGAAAAAAACAAGGATGTTTCCTAAACGTGATCATTCAAAGAAGAATATCTTATAAATGGAGAGAACTCAAGAGCAAGATATCAAGTCATTTCTCACGTTTTCATAAATTTACCGTCAAGAACTATTTATAATCTGTAAAGGTTATGAGTAAGATATTGCTTCGTTTTCTACCTATGAGCTTGCATCTAGCAAAAAAAAAATGTGGCTTTCTCCATCTAATAAAAAACTATATAACTGACAGCATGAGTTCCATGTTCCTCAAAGAAATTCAAACACTCTAATTCCCAAAATCTGGAATATATGACACGCTTCATATGTTATTATCAATGAATTTCTTCCATCATAAACCAACTTAAAGTTTGCACAAGCAAACAGAAAGCAGAATGGAAAAGAATGCAACAATTATGAAATAAAATTCTATAACTAAAACATAATACACTCAGTCTTACCACATTTTGGAACAAGAAAACATGCACCTCTTTACACATTCAAAATAGGGAAAACAATAACGGATAGAATAATTGACTAAGTCTCAATCAGCCATGGTGCATAAATCATGAATAGAAAGTCAATTTCATAAGTCATGCCAAATTAGCTAAACAATAACACCATGTTAAGTTGTTTGTAGTGAATCTTTTTCAAGGCAACAATATGAATGACATGTTTCTGTTTAATAACCTGTTCTCCCCTTGGAATAATGTGGGCCTTCCAGTTGGAGAAAACATGAGAAGGACAATATCTATGTCACATAATATAGACAATTCCTTAGCTTTCTTCAAGATCCCATTCCTTCGTTTCGAATAGGTCACTTGTCGATTGCTGATGCTCTCTAACCTCTTTATCTTTAGCTTGACCCTTCCCATCCTGTAATCAATAAGTAAAATAAACCCATTAGACTGTAATTACCAACCAAACTGCCCAACTTTTTTGTCAAAATTGATTCTTCCCTTTATCTTTATCATGACCCAGCGCGCGCACACACACACACTCACTTTAATTCTGAAAAAATACACCTCTCCAACTGAAGCTTTCATCTCAGGCACCAAAACTAGATGGCGAATATGGTTTTCACCAAGATAACAAAACAAAATTCTTTACAAAAAAAAAAAGCCAGTAATTGTCAAATCCAGAGATTCTGGATCAAAATTCCTCTGTTTTCTACAACGAACAGAGCACTATTTAGATTTAAAACAAAACGGTAAAAATCAAAGAAAGCCCACTTGCAAAAACTGGCCTTTTTCTAAAAAATTGGAAACCCTTTACTCAATAATATACAAAGGGATAAGCTTACAATTTTGACCATGCCGTTAGTTCTAGGAGCACATTAGCATTTAATATTTTTTGAGATATAATTTTGACCCTAACGTTAATAAAATCTATGATCCCGATTCTTTGACCGTTGACTTTTCTCTCTGGGCTTCACAAGAATTAAAAAAGTAATTGGCAAATTATAATTTAGTCCCTAAAATTTTATTTATTTAAAAAAAATATTTTTTTTAAATTAAAAATATAAAAAAATAAAATAAATTAATAACTAAATAAAAATTAATTATTTTATTTATTTAAAATTAAAAAAAAATATTATTTTTAATTTAAAATTACTTTTTATTAAATTGAAATAATTAATTT
>CANXYC012759674.1:0-14579 GCA_948193065.1 Aleurites moluccanus
GTTTCGGAAATGATCCTTTAGCTTAGGACACCTAGTAGCTTTGCTTTTCGAAAATGATTCTTTAGCTAAGCATTTGAAACACATTTCTTCTTTTTCAGCTGACTGAAGAGTGGGCCCGCTACAACTACCATGTGGGGCGCATAATGGAACTGGCCTTAATGAGCATGCTGACTCGGCTTGATGTCTTATCGGATCCACCTCGTCCGTCGGAGGACCCTCGTCGGCGTCGCAGAAGAGACTGAGCTTCTCCCTGGCCTTCTGTTGCTACTTTTTTTCTTTTGCTTTTCTTTTATGTCATAACCCCTCGAAGTCCTCGGTAGACTAACTATAAAATCCATAGTCACCCACTTCCATTTCCACTCTGGCAACTCAATCTCCTGAAGTAGCCCTGATGGCTTTTGATACTCGAACTTAACCTGCTGACAGGCTAAGCATTTAGACACAAACTGAGCTACATCTCTCTTCATCCCTGGCCACCAATACACATCTCTCAAATCATGGTACATCTTGGTAATCCCTGGATGTACACTGTATGTTGAATAGTGAGCCTTTCTCATAATCCGATCCAGTAGCCCATCAAAATTCGGTACACATATACGCTTCCCACATCTCAGTACCTCATCCTCTACTGTAAACTCTATGATCTTCCCACTCTGTACCTCTCCCTTGAGCTTCAGTAGAAAAGGATCCCAATCCTGAGACACTTTTATATCATCAAGTAACAGTGACTTCACCCAAAATTAGGCTATCAGAGCCTGGTTCCGATCCTGGGATCCTAACTCCAACTCTACTCCCAAATCTACCAACTCTCTCATCTTTCAGATCAATGGCCTCCTGCCAATCACAATATGAGCTAGACTGCCCATCGATTTCCTACTTAGAGCATCCACCACTACATTGGCCTTACAAAGGTGATAAAGAATCTCACAGTCATAATCCTTAAGTAGCTCCACCCATCTACGCTGCCGAAGATTCAGATCCTTTTGCTGAAATATATAATGTAAACTCTTATGATCAGTATATATCTCACATTTCGATCCATACAAGTAATGTCTCCAAATCTTCAATGTAAATATCACAGCTGCCATCTCCAAATCATGTGTCAGATAATTTGCTTTATGCTTCTTTAACTGACGAGAATCATAAGCAATTACCCTACCAATCTGCATCAACACACACCCCAGACCAATTCGTGAAGCATCACAATACACAATGAATTTCTCCCTCTCTACTGGTAATGCCAACACTGGAGCACTAGTGAGGCAATACTTCAAAGTCTGGAAGCTGCGATCACACTCATTAGTCTATACATACCGCTCCTATTTCCTCATCAATCTAGTTAATAGAGTTGCAATCCGAGAGAAATCCTTCACAAACCTTCTGTAATATTTAGCCATACCCAAAAAACGGTGAACCTCTGAAATACTGGTAGGCTATGGCCAATTAGCAACCGCTTCTATCTTCTGAGGATCCACCTTAATCCCATCCTTGCATATCACATGCCCAAGGAAACACACTTCGTTTAGCCAGAACTGCCATTTAGATAACTTAGCATACAGCTAATGTTCTTGAAGTGTCTGTAATACAATCCTCAGATGCTCCACATGCTCCTCCTCACTCCTAGAATAGATTAGTATGTCATCAATGAATACAATGACAAACTTATCCAAATATGACATAAACATCTTGTTCATCAAATCCATAAATGCAGTCGGTGCATTGGTCAACCCGAATGGCAACACCAAAAACTCATAATGCCCATATCGGGTCCTGAAAGTAATCTTAGGTATATCACCCTTCTTAATCTTCAACTGGTGATACCCAGACCTCAGATCTATCTTCGAAAAATGGCTAGCACCCTGCAGCTGATCAAACAAGTCATCTATTTGAGGCAATGGATACTTATTCTTCACTGTCACCTTATTCAGCTTCCTGTAATCTATACACATCCTCAAAGAGCCATTTTTCTTCCTTACGAACAGTACCGGTGTACCCCAAGGAGAACTACTCAGTCTGATAAACCCTTTATCTAATAGCTCCTGTAACTGCACCTTCAATTCCTTGAATTCTGCTGGAGCCATTCTGTATGGTGGAAAAGATATAGGGTCAATGCCTGCATGCACCTTAATCTCAAACTCTATCTCCTTATAAGGGGGCAATCCTGGCAACTTCTCAGGAAATACATCAGGAAACTCCTGAACTATCGGTATCCGATCCAACTGCACAGAAGATCTTTGTACATCAATCACATGTGCTAAATAGGCTGAACAGCCTTTCCCAATCATCCTCCTAGCCTTGATAGCAGAAACTAGATTAACTCGAAACTCTCGAATATCATCCTGAAACTCAAACTCTGGTTGCCCCTCAGGCTGAAATCTAACCCTCTTCCGATAACAATCTATAACTGCTTGATGCCTCGTAAGCCAATCCATACCCAAAATAACATCTAGCTCTAATACAGGCAACTTAATCAAATCAGCACGCAAGATGTTATCATCAATCTCAAAAATGCAATCAGGATAATAAAAGACCATATCAACACTAACAGCCATAGGAGTAGCAATCATCAAAGGCACATCTAACAATCTCCTTTCCTAATTCAATTTAGGTGCAAAGTGTGGTGACACAAAAGAGTGAGTAGCACCATAATTGAATAAGGCATCTGCAATCTCATTCTGAATCAAGATAGTACCTGTAACCATATTGTCAGCTCTCTGGGCCTCCTGGGTGTTGACAGCAAACACTCTGCCCTGACCCCTACCAGCAGGAGCCTGACTACCACTGGGAGCATGTCCTCCTCTGCCTCTGTCTCTGTCTGAAGCCTCTTTGCCTATATTCTAACTCACCTGTACCATTGGCTGAGAAACCGTGACAGATGGCTGCTGATCAACCCTCAATGGACACCTATTAGCATAAAAGCCCTGTTGTCCACACCTCAAACAAGCACCAGTCAGTCTCCAACACTCCCCTCTATGTCTCCAACCATAAAATCCATAACTAGGAATGTTGGGTGTCTGTACAACTAGTCTGGAAGAACCCTGAGAGTATACAGGTGCTGACTGAACCACAGGCGATCCCCTACTTTGTATCCTCCGCCTCTGACTACTAGCAGATGATCTCTGATCAAACCGTGGTACTGGCTCTGTCTGTCTAGGATGGGAGCTGCTCTCCCCCTCCTAACCTGTGATCCTGGACCCCATTTCCTCTTCTGGTCCCCTTTAGCCTTCTCAGTCTTGTATTTCTCCTCCATCTGTGTAGCCTTGTTAATCACTGTAGTCAAAGAAGTAAACTCTGTAGCCAATAAAGCATTATATAATGCAACATAAAGACCCCTCCGAAACCTACTGATTAAATCAACCTCTATAGGTACAATATGAGTAGCATATCTACTCAACCTGATAAACTCCTCCGCATACTCCTCAACAGATCGGTCCCCCTGCTCTAACTGCTCAAATCTAATCAAGTTACGGGTCTTCACCCCCTCTGTAATAAACTCATCAATCAAGCCCTGTCGAAACTCATCCCATGAGGGTGGATGCTCACCATAAATCCTGGGCTCCATCCTCCTAGAAAACCAGGTCCATGCCTTACCTTTCAGTAATAACCCAACCAGCTCAACTGCTCTCAACTCTGAACATGGTAGTCTGCTCACTACCTTCTCCACCTCCTCCAAAAAATCTACAAGATCAGTGCCTTCTCTCCTCTAAACTCAAGCAAGTTTAGCTTCAGAAAGCTAAACATCGATACTCCATCCTCCTCTATCACTCTCCGGCCTCCCTATACAGCAGGCTCCCTCTAAACCCCAACTGGTTGCACAGGAGCCGGTGCCACTAGAACTGCCTCTGGTACTACAGGTGAAGGCACTACTGCTGGAGCGGGTGGTGGTGGTACCTGTTGTCGCTCCCGCCTCATATCAGCCATCTCTCTCCGTAACTCCATCAAACCCCGCATCATCTCCACTCTCCAAGGGTCATCACCCCTCTCTGAATCCTCTGAAGTTCGTCAGGATCTAGACAGACCCTCTGATATTGCAATCTCCCTCACCAATAACTCATTGAAGGCTACCTCTGCCTCTCTGGTATCTATGTCCCTATCGTCGAACATCTCTGTAATTTGTCGAGAAAAATAAAAACAATCTTAGAAAATGACAGAAACGTAGAATAATAATATATAACAGATGATAACAGCAAAGGACAACAAAAGAAATCCTATGCTCCATGGTATACTTCATTCTACCCCATTCGTACTTAGTCACTATTCCTCTGTAATTCGGGTACTATTCATCTGCAACCTAAAATCTACTATCTGTAACCTAGAGCTCTGATACCACCTCTATCACGACCCATTTTCGGATCGCGACGGTCCTAGGGTACGGGAGATGCCAATAGCGACCGGCACCCATAGAAGCCAGTATCACATGCACAAACTATAAATCACAATATATTATCAATTTTTAATTAATTACCATCCATTCTGTTATTATGTAATTCATTCTGTAAATTTCTGCAATTGGTTATAACAATCCATATATCATATCATATAAACATCATATAACTCATATATCATCAAATATCATATATACATGTTCATTTCCTAGCTAATCTATACATACCCCCATGGAGCAGCTAGATTATGAACATCAAAATAATATTACAATTCAAAATATATATATCAATAATGCTAGCAGAAATCCCCGAATGACAGACGACAGAATTCTGCACCCTACTCCTCTCCTGAAATGGGTAAACAAATAAAAGGGTGAGTATATAAGATACTCAGTGAATCTATATGCATCAACAATAAAACATTAGGTAATAATGAGGCAATGGTACAAATAAGTCAGATAATGATAAACAGAATCTGTAATAGGTCACAGTATAGCCAAAGAATGAAGTATAAGCTTGGTATCATATGGAAAGACATATAAAGGGATGGACTATATGAAATCATACAATCTCCAGTAATTAGTATGGACCATATGTGAACATATAGGTCTCCAGTAGTATATCAATATCAATGAGCATAAGATTGATCAGGTCTTATGGCCAGGACCATAACCCCTCCTAGCTAGGGCATCAGTAATATAATGTGCACATCGCCGATAGTATTTCCCCACTACCCTGTCAGATTGGTAGCTCTTTCAAGCCACATAAGGATCAATAGAAAGAAACAATATATCAATGGATACCATTATGCAACAATGGCATCCTCCATATCAATAAGCTCAATATCAGTCAATCAATTATCAATAAGATCAATGGCAATGCTATAGGTAGCATATAATCAATGACAAATGGTTTGGCAATTAAGAAAGACATGGAACAAAAGTTGGCTCGGCGATGAAAAATAGTAGGCCAATTGGCATGCCAATGTCGCTAGCGACAATGGCATTCAAATGGTAGTTCTATGGAATATAAACAATAGGCCAAAGACAAATGAACTAGGCATTTCATCAAACACATGGTGGGCATACAATGGCAAGCCAATAAGTTAGGATAGGGTAAAAAATTGACTTGCCCAATTCAACCAACATCAATATACAATGTCAACAATAGTATAGGCATCAAAGAAACAATAATAAACAATATCAAAATGACTCAATTTGGCTATGGAAAATAAGGCAAAAATTAAGAAAAACCAAAGGCTAGACATGGTACATTAGATTCGGCCAAAACAACAATTTCTCCTATGAATTCCAATGATCAATCTAAGATGTTAGGCATGTTATTTGATGCAAAATAGACTCACCTAAACTTTCAAATAGCTTTGAAGATCTCAATTCTAATCCAATTCACCAAATGAGATATATAACACACCTTTGTCACAAATTGAGTTCTATATCAAACAAACCATCAATTAGTTGCCTATTCACATCAAATTGACATATTCTAACATCAATTAACAAAATCTAACACTAAATCATAAAACCCTTTCTTACAACTTCAATTTAACTCGAAAAATTAGGCATTTCTATCAATTAGCATCAATTGATGCAATCTAACTAAAAACTCATCTAATTCAACCTTAGAATCATTCAAATAAACCATTAAAACAAACAAAACAACTTCTTACCTAAATGGAGTGATGAACCTGAAATGGTTATGGAGTTCTTTCCTTGAATTTCTTTGCTTTATCTTACAAATTGATGATGGAAATGGCAAGAACCAAGTGAATATTTAATTTTTCCATCAATTAACTTAAGAAATTTGCAAGAAATGAAGAAGAAAATGGAGGAAGAATGGGGAAGGAAGGTTTCGGCCACAATGGAGGAAGAAGAAAGATGAAGCCATTTTTGCCTAAGTGATGATTAAATAGAAAAAATCATATGGCAAATTACAACTAACTCCTCCAACTTTCATATATCACACTTTGGTCCAAAATCTTCTGTAATTTATTCTGTCAATTCCGTTAGGATTTAGAATTCAAAGTGGAGAATCAATATGCTTATTTTAATTTATACTTGTTTATAAAAATGATTCCAGAGTCATTCTGTAACTCCGACTGACCCATTTTTACTATTCACCTTAAACTTCCTTATATTTACGATTTTGCCATTGGTTACTTTTTTAGTGTTTCCAAATGATTTTCACTTCTTTCTTTTTACAAAAATTACACATATATTATGGTGATCTTTTACCCCCAGGTCAACTTCAAAAATTCTTCTGTTAATCGGACTACTAATTTTTCGGCATTGTTCCCGACACCGCTGCTTTTCGAAAAAGTAACAAATTCGCTTTTTAATTGTGTCTTTAAAATTATTTCCCATCATTTCAAGACTTATGAACCACATACTAAGAACTAAATCATGCATGTGAGTTAGGAATTATAGGGTATTACATCTGTGATCCGGGTCCTCCCTTCCTCTTTTGATCCCTCTTTGCTCTCTCTAACTTGTATTTTTCTTCCATCTAATTAGCCTTATCAATAATGGTAGTCAGAGATATGAACTTTGTAGCCAGAAGGGCATTGTGCAATGAGGCATCTAAACCCCTCCTGAACCTACTCATCAAGTACATCTCGGTAGGAGCAATCTGTGTAGCATACCTACTCAATCTGATAAACTCCTCAACATACTCCTCTACTGACTTACTATCCTGTTCAAGCTACTCAAACTATATCAAATTTCTAGTCTTCACCCCTTCTGTCAAAAACTCATCAATCAGCCCCTGTCTGAACTTTGTCCAAGTAGGAGGATGCTCACCATACAATATGGGCTCCATCCGTCGAGAAAACCATGTCCAGGCTTTCCCCTTCAGCAATAATCCAACCAGCTCCACCGCCCTGATATCAAAACAAGGTAGTCTCTTCAGTACCTTCTCAACCTGCTCAAGAAAATCTATCAGTTCATCGCTTCTGTCACCTCTGAACTCTGGTAGGTTTAGTTTCAGAAAGCTAAACATAAAAACTTCACCCTCATCTATAACTCGATGGGCTCCCTGCACAACTGGCTCTCCAAAAACCACAGCTGGATGTACAGGAGCTGGAGAAATAGGTACTGCAGTTGGTGCAACATGAGGTGGCACTACTGCTGGTGCTGGAGGTGGCAGCATATTCTGTCGTTTCCGCCTCAACTCTGCTAGTTCCCAAAGCAACTCCATGATCCCCCTCATCATCTCCAACCTCCAGGGGCCATCACTCATCTCTTTCTCCTTTGTAGTCTGTTGGGATCTGGACGGTCCTTTTGAAACTGAAAATTCCCTGACTAGAGACTCGTTAAAGGCTACCTCTGCCTCTCTGGTATCTTTGTCTCTATCGTCGAACATCTTTGTAAACTGTTAAAAAATAAAACACGTACTCATTATATTATAGAAATGCATAATACTCATACATACCGGATGAATACAACAAAAGATGATACAGGAATTCCTATGCTCCATGGTTTACTTAACTCTACCCATACTATACTTAGTTACTATTCCTCTGTAACCTAGTTACTATTTCTCTGTAATCTAGGCTCTGATACCATCTCTGTCATGTTCTAATTTCGAGATGCAACGATCCTAGGATGCGGGAGATGCCAGAGGCGACCAGCACCCATAGAACTCAGTATCACATGCAATCACTAATTACATTAATTTATTAATTAATTACTTAATTACTATTCATTCTATCAATCTGTAAATTGTCTGTGAATTTTACTGCAATTGGCTATAACATTCATCATATAATACTATATCATTAATTATACTCCATAATATGTCATACATATATGTTCATAAACTAACTATACCACATACAACTCATGGAGCAGCTAGATCATGAACATATAAAAATACAGTGTTTATAAATAATTACATTGCTATGAACACCGTAGAAATCCACAGAAAGTCAAAAGCTGGGATTCTTCCTCCTACTCTATACCTGGAAATGGGAAACAATAAAAGGATGAGTATATAAGATACTCAATGAATCTAATATACATTGGACAAAAAATATATAATGGATCATCAATAAAAGATAGGTAGATGAGATAAAAATGTCAATCCGCTCAAAGATAACAGGATATAGAATCAAGTACAGAAGATGACAGTAAAGTCAATACTCGTATCAATGGAAAGTATATCACAGAGGCAAGATAGATATAGGGCCATGAAATGCATATAATATGTGTCAAATACATATCAATCTCATATCAATAAGCATAAGACTAATCAGGTCTTATGGTCAGGACTAATAACCCTTCCTTACTAGGGTATAATAATACAATGTGCACATTGCTGACAGTATGTACCCACTAACTTATCAAAACGGCAGCTTTGTCAAACTACATCGGAGTTAATAAAAGTAAGGAACAAGTCAATAGATACCATTGCACAATAATGATATCATCAAGTATCAATAATACATTATCAATCAATTCAAATAGCAATAACAAGTAGTTATACAAAGACAAAGGGTTTGGCAAACAATAATGGGATGAAACATAGGTTGGTCTAATATGAATAAAAGGTTGGCACAATTGGCATGTCAATGTCGCTGGCGATGATGGCATTCAAATGGTAGGCTTATAAATAAAAATAATGGTAAGCCTATGGATTTTAAACTAGGCATTTTAACAAATACTTGATGGGCAACTTTGGATGGACAATTAAACAAGGTTTGGGTGCAACTCCAATATTGTCTCAATTATCAACAACAATATACAAAATAGGCAATTGAATAAGCATTAGATACACAACAATAAACAACAAATGAAGGATCAAAATGGCATGCAAAAACCTTAGGAAAATCAAGCAAAAACCAAGGCAACAATGGCAATTAAGGTTCGGCCAAAAGTGGGATTCCAAGGGAGAATTCCAATCAATAATCTAACACCTTAGGCATATTATTTGATACATAAAAGACTCACTGCACACTTCAAATTACTTTGGAAAATTGATTTTCCACCTAAAGCTTCAAAGGAGACAAAATTGACAACTTTGGCAATCTTGATTTTCTACACCAAACCAATCACAAATAATTCATCCATTAGCCTCTAATTAACATAATCTAAACTCAATTAACATAAACTAACTCAAAATCACATAGCTAGTTCATACAACTTAGGTTAGGGTTTGAAAAATTGGAAAAAATGCTAAATGCATCAGTTGATGCAATTAAACATAAAACACATTCTATTTGACATCTGTAACACCTAAATCAAGCATAAAATCAAACAAAATAACTCTTTACCTCAAATTGGTGGTTGGGCCGAAATCTTCAAGATGGGTGTTCTTGAAATCCTTTGATTTTCCAAGGTGAAAAATGGATCGAAGATGGAAGATATATGATTTGATTCAAGTTTTCTTTGATTTTCCTTAAGAAATTTGAAAGAAAAATTGGTGGGAGAAGAAGAGAATGGTTCGGCCAAATGGAGAAGAGGAAGAAGAAAATGCAAAAAATTTGCTAAGTGTGGCTTACATACTAAGTTAAAATTGGCAAATTCCATTTTGGTCCTTAAACTTTCCTTAAATTATATTTTTGCCACATTTCTTTTTGTAATTTATTCTGACAATTTTGTTGGGATTTGGATTTCAAATTTTAGATTCAAATAGCTTATTTCCAGAGCCGTTCTGAAACTCAGACAGTCCAATTTCCACTATACCCCAAAGTTCCATTTATTTACGGTTTTTCCATCACTTACTTTTTCAATATTCCTAAATGTTTTTCACCTCTTTATTTTTGCCATAATTACACATGCATTTATATGATTCTTTACCCTTTGATCAAAATCAGAAATTCATTTATCAACCGGACTCCCATTTTCTCGGTAGTGTTATTGACACTGACGTTTTCTAGAACAATATCTCATTTGCGTTCTAACTGTGTCTCTAAAATTATTTTTAGTTATTTCGATGGTTCCAAACCAAAAATTGAGAATAATAACATGCATTTATGGTAGGCTTTTCTAAGGTATTACATTCTGCTAGAAGATATATTTCAAACTCTTATGATCTGTGAAGATCTCACACTTCTCTTCATACAGGTAATGTCTCCATATCTTCAACGCGAATACAACTGCGGCCATCTCAAGATCATGCATAGGATAATTCACTTCATGCTTCCTCAATTGTCTAGAAGTATAGGCTATTACTCTACCATGTTGCATAAGTACACATCAAAGTCCCACTCTCGATGCATCACAATACACTATATATCTTCCTTCTCCTGGCTGCAAAGCCAAAACAGGTGTCATGGTAAGACAAGTCTTCAACTTATGGAAAATTCCTTCGCAAGCATCTGTCCATTGGAATCACTTTCTTCTAAGTAAGCTTGGTCAAAAGTGTTGTGATCTTAGAAAAATCTTTTACAAACCTACTATAATACCCTGATAAATCCAAGAAACTTCTAACTTCTGAAATATTTGTGGATCTAGACTAATTAAATATAGCATCCACTTTCTTCGGATCAACTTTAAGTCCTTCCTTACTCACCACATGCCCAAGGAAACAAACACTATCGAGCCAAAACTCGCACTTGGAAAACTTGGCATACAATTGATGCTCCCTCAAAGTCTCCAATACAATCTAAAGCTGTTCTTCATGCTTTTCCTTACTCCTAGAATATACAAGAATGTCATCGATGAATATAATGACAAACTTGTCCAGAAATGGCCTAAACATCCTATTCATCAAGTCCATGAATGCGACTGGTGCATTAGTCAATCCAAATGGCAATACTAAGAACTCATAGTATTCGTATCTGGTTCAAAAAGTCATCTTTGGTACATCCTCATTCTGAATTCTCAACTGATGATAACCCGACCTCAAGTCTATCTTGGAGAAATGACTAGCACCTTGTAACTGGTCAAACAAATCATTTATCCTTGATAAATAATACTTGTTCCTGATGGTAACCTTGTTAAACTGCCTATAGTCGATACATAATCTCATAGAACCATCTTTCTTCTTCATAAAGAATATTGGCACTCCCCATAAAGAACTACTAGATCTGATGAATTCCTTGTCAAGCATATCTTGCAACTGGACTTTCAATTCTTTTAACTGAACCAGTGTCATATTATAGGGAGGAATAGAAATCAGACTCGTGCCAAGTAGCAACTCGATACCAAACTCTATCTCTCTATCCGGTGGCACCATGGTAATTCTTCAGGAAATACATCCGGAACTCACTAACTATTGGAATCTACTCCATGCCCTTCACTTCCTTCTGAGTATCCCAGACATAAGCCAAATAACCTTGGCAACCCTTTCTCAACAACTTTCTTGCCCCAATGGCAGATATCACATTGTATGGTACTTCACTCCTCTCCCCTTGAAATTCAAACTCTTCACCTAAAGGTGGATTGAAAAATATCTTCTTCTTATTATAATCCATGGTAGCATAGTGCTTGGACAACTAGTTCATGTCCAAAATCACGTCAAATTCTAATACAGGTAATTTAATCAAATCTACATTCAAGTTCTTACCACCAATGCTAACCACACATGAGGGATAAGAGTTCTGAACTTCAATCTCTTCCTCCAAATGAGTAGAAACAATCAACACAGTTTCAAGCAACTCACAGGGCACATGCAATTTCTTAGCAAAACATGATGACACAAAGGAATGCTAGCTCCTGAATCAAACAACACTCTAGCATTCAAAGCTTGGATCAGAAGAATACCTATAACAACCGTGTTAGATGTCTGGGCCTCATGTTGTACTAGAGCAAAAACTCTGCCACTGCCTCTGCCTCTGCCCATGGGAACTGACCCCAACGCCTGAAGCAGATGTTGACCTAACCCTCTACCAACCTCTAGAGTCTTGCCTAAAATGCCTCAACCTGCACCTGGCTGCTGACTAACACTCCTCTCCCTATCTATATAAACTGTGGTCTGAGAAGCCTGAGGTCTAACTCTAAAGGATGATTGTGGACAATTCTTGAGTAAATGACATTGTTGTCCACACCTAAAGTGTGCTCCTGTTGCATAATGATAAGGGCCTTTATGAAATTTATCACACATAGGACACAAAGGACTAGGAGTCCTAGATGGTGCAGAATTAGCTGAATCATAACTCATCTGAGAAGTGGGTCCAGGGGTAGTCCGACCTTGTTGTGGTCTCTCTGAAGGTCCTTTATACCCACTCTAAGGAACTGATTGATGAGTCACTCCTATACTTTTTACCCCACTCTCTTGCTTGGAAGAACTGCATGTTTTAACTTTCTTCTTCTCTGCTCTTTCAGATCTAGCTTCCATCTCTCTATTCTTAATTACTCTAGCCTTATCCACCAGCTTAGAGTAAGAGTCAAACTCAAAAGCAGCTAAGAGTTTAAACAGTGGAGCCCCTAATCCTCTACGAAACTTTTGAATCTATACTGCTTCTGTAGGCACCAAAGCTAGAGCAAATTTGCTCAACTGACTGAACTTTCTGGCGTACTCTGAAACACTCATACTAGGTTCTAAACCAATCTTTCAAACTCTATAGATTTAGCTTTTCTCACGCTCTTTGGAAGAAATTCATTCAACTCCAATTCCTTGAATCTCTCCCATGAAAGATCTTCATTTCCCGAAGCATACCAGAAATGCTTCTCTTGAACCAATCCTTGGCCTCAGCCTTCATCAAATAGCCAACAAACTTTATGGCTCTTCTATCAGGAATCCGCAAAATTTGTACTTTCTCTTTGATTTCTTCTAGGAAATCTGTAGGATCCACCTCACCTATATACTCTGAGGGCTTAAGCTTAAGAAATCTCTCGAATGATATCTCTTCCACCTGAGGTACAATGGGAGGTAGAACTGCTGGAGGAATTAGAATCACTGGAGCCTGTACTAGAGGTACCTGCTGCTGTCTTTGTTGAGTAATGAACTCAGCTATCATTATATAGTTCCTTTATAGCTGTTCTAATTGTTGAGCCATATTAGCCACATCTACTTGTGGCATAAGAGGAATCTCATCACCTCCATTTCCACCCACAGAGCCTTCTTTAGAAGGAAAATCTCGTCTAGGATGGCCTCGACCTCATCCTCTACCATGTCGTAGAGGCATCTCGATACTGGTAAGAAAAACAAATAAGATCAGAATCACTACGCACACTTAACGCAGATCGAAGATACAACACGGACGAGACGTGAATTCTATGCTCCGTAGTTATCTTAATCGACACTTATACTAAGGCTCATGCACATCTATTTATCTTTCTATCTTAAGGATTATAAGCCTATGGCTCTGATACCACCTCTGTCACATTCCGACTCTAGTGGTGCGACAGTCTTAGGACAAGAGTAGGCTTAAGGTCACCATAAACCTATAGAACACTCATATCATGGATCTCATACATAACATATATCTACATCATACATAGTTATCATCATGTATACTCATTTTTGTGAATCATATAATCATCATTCATGTATTTTCATACATCATCATACGATTTCCTCTTGTTCTTTACCGATCAAAAGATAAATCCCACATCAATAAGGAATAAGGGCAACCCATAATATATCAATTCAGACATCAAAATAGTATCATCATCAATATCTAACTACCTATGGAGCTCTAAGGTATACTCCTTATATATATAAATACCATAATACAAAATAATATTCATAAAAAGAATTACATATAGTCTTCTTAGAGGAATGAATCAATAAGCTATGTATTCTATGTTAGCTCTCTCTTGAGTTACACTATCACCTGAAATCCACATAAGACGAGTGAGCCTTCAACTTAGTAAAATATAAACATGCTATACAAAGGACAAACCAAAGGAACATGGGTATGGATGTTTCATAAGGTTATGCTTACAAGAATATAAGTGCTCACAATCGAATAGCATTGTCAAATCATATATAAAACTGTTATCATCAAAACGCATCAATAGACTTACTACCTTATAGTAACAAAACACATCAGTAGCCTTGCTACCTTATCGTAATACATATGCTTGGCCGGGCATATGCCTAGAGCTTATGGTCCCTTCTAGGTGGAACACTGATAAAAACCCTATCAGCTAGTGTAATATCTGCCATTTTTTTTGAAGTGTCATTATCAATTTTATTTTGTTTGGAGAATTTTAAAATTTAATGAGAAGTTTGGAAATCTCAGAAATTTTGCTTTGACTGCAGCTGAATTCAGTATTGGCCATTACTTGC
>CANXYC012760380.1:0-16723 GCA_948193065.1 Aleurites moluccanus
TGTTCTAATGAGTTTTTCTTTGGATTTCAAGGTTAGAAAGGTGTTTAGGATGATGGAATTAACCTATTTCCATCAAAAAATGAAAGAAAAGCATAAGAAATGGACAAGGTGTGAAGTGGCCGAAACCTCCATTCAAGAAAAATGGAGTTTGCTGCAGGTTTTTGCTAAGGAAGAAGAAGAAATGCTGAAGAGGTGGGAAAAATCATTTAAATATCAAACCTTTGATTCAATGGCTTAGGTTATTGGTACTTTTGGTGCATTTTAGCCATCCAGCCATCCATTTCCTTTACTTTTATGCCATTGGTTAATCCAAAGTCAACATAAGTGGCTAACATATACATTTTCCATACCAAATTAAAAACCAAAGGAAAAAATCTAATACATTGAGCTTATGATAGCAAATTTGCACCCGATTGATCCAACCGTCCATTTTTCCATCATTTGATCCAATGGTTGGATTTAATCAAGCCTAATTAAATACTATAAGGTTGCACACATTCTATAATCCCATATTATGAATGAAAAGACTAAAATGCCTTTAGTACAAACCGAAGCACCTCAAACACCTCAATTGAGCAGCTTACCGTTAACTGTTTTCAACCGGGTTTATTTTTCCGTCTATTATTCAAATAAACTTAATAATACCATTTACATTCACTTTTTTTCTTTTCTTTATTCAAATATAGTGCTAAATCCATAAAAACTAGACGGGGCTATAAAATGACCATTTTGCCCCCAGTTTACCAGAAACTCAAAAATTCTCGATTTTGTCCTAACAACCTTTAAATCACTTCTATGCCTAAAATCAAGTTATATAACATGAATAACTATCAATTTCATGCATAAATACATCATATAAGCATATTATAAAGAAAGAAAAAAAATTCCCCCCTAAGTCCCCTTTAAGGGTTCCAAAAGGGTTTAGGTTGAGGTGTTACAAATATATTTTAGTACTAAACCAATACTCAATTACACAATTTTAAAGTTAATTTTGAAAAATCCCCTTGATTCTTAACTTTTTGGTTATGGCAACCCTGCTTCTTTTATTCATATCTCATGATATATTTATCCAATTATTTTAATTCTTTTTTTTTTAATTAAACTAGACATCTGAGTTTCTAACATATCTGAAAATTAGTTTTTTCTAAACTCTATACAATTTATAGTGGAATTTGGAATACAAACTTGAAATTTATAATCTCCCCTGTAACTTCTATCCAAACACTCCTCACTCTTTTGCTTATAACTCATTGCGTAGATATTCAATTTATGTTTTCAGGAGATTTTATCTAAGACACATTAAAGATTTTTATGTTTTGATTTTTCCATAAATCAGAATTTAATATCCTTAAAATTATAAAATTCAGTAGGGTCTCTCAGCACAAACCCTAACCCGAGTCATTCTTATTCAGTGATCTATATCTCTCAACACAGCAAGAATTTATAAAAATTTCTAAAGATAAATAATCTAGACATGTAAATCTACAACTTTCATGTTTTCAGAATCTTCAAATTCTAACTCTAAGAGTATAAAAACTCAGCCCCAAAATTTTTTCCAGTCACAAGAAATTCAAAATTTTCAAAGATTAGCTTCTAATTTAACTTCCTTTCACCAATTGAATCTCTAAATTATCAATTAAACTCATTAAATTGAATTATGGAACTAGATGAGAACATAACCTCTTGAAGTCCTTTGAATAATTTCCTTTAACTATCTATAAATTTGATGAAGAAAAAGGAGCTTTGGAGATAGAGGTATGAAGATTGATGAAGATGGAGAGTGATTTGAATGAGTGAGGTGAAATAAAAAATTTTAGAAATAAATTATGGAAATTTCTGCCAAGACTTGGGAAAAAGGATGAAGATGATAATTTTATTTTTAATTATAATTATTTATAAACTTTTATAACCAATTATAAATTTAGAAAAATAAAATTCAAGAAAAAGGAAAGAAAAAAGTATATACCCTATTTTATGTCTAAGTTAATTTGATAAAATTAAACAAATTATTTTTTTGGTGGAAATTCTTCCACTTGATTGGCCACCTTGACCAATTAATCATTTTTTTTAATTATTGGTTAAAGTTTTACTCCATTTTCACAAATTACAAAATTATCATTTTTTTTCTTCTTATTCTTCTATCACTTTTTCTTCTTTACTTAAGTACATAGGATTTATCAATTTCACTCAATTCTATTTTAGTTTATCCATTATTTATCTGATTTTAGGTGTGCAAAGACAAATTGGATAAAATAATGTTTAGAATTTATTAAAAATCGAACACCGAAGGGTGTTCAAGCTTAGGTTTAACTTAATTAATTCTAAGCAATGTACCTTCTAAAATTTATAAAAAACCGCCTACCGATACTTTAACACCTGATATTTCTTTTGCTTGTATGTATTCTAAAATTCTTGTAATAATGTATATTAGATTTGTTATGGAATGTTTGTTTTGGAAGTGAGATTTATTTATTTTGATTTGAATTTCAGACTTTGTATTTATGCAGAATTTTGTAAATTTATGTTCAGAGCTTTAAATAAAGAATTTGGGTTATGTTGTAGCCTCATGTATCTAGTTTAAATGAAAGAAAGATTTTGAGACATTTAGACTTATGTAGCTCAAGATAGAGCTCATGTGCTACTGAAGTAATTTTTTTTTAGCTTGTGTCATGAACAATGCGCGTAAACAGTAAACTCGAAATTTTTTTAAAATTCTGGCAGTAGCTCTTCTCTTCAAAATTTAATTTTTCCTTCTTTTTTCCTCTCTCTTCTTTTCCATTTCTTATTCTTCTCAACCATAAGTCATTTTTCTTCATTTCTAAAGTTTTAATACTCCAATTAAGCCTTGTTAATGCTAGAAAATACAAATTAAAGACTATAAGAGCATCAATTCAAGTCACATTTTTCAAAATTTCCTTGGAGGAGAAAATAAAGTAATTTTCTCAAATCTTCTCTCTAGCTTGAGTTAAGTTCTTTGTTAGCTAAAATAGTTATTTTTAAGTTGTGGGTGATCTTTTGTGAGCACTAATGGCTAATATTTATGGTTAGATTTAGTAGTTATAAGGATTTATGATTTTTGGATGAATAGTATTATGAATAGTATATTTTCTCTATAACTATTATTCATCCTCTATTAGTGGTTAAATTAATGCTAGAATTTATTTATAGAGACTCTAAGAAGCATAGAATTTATGGAGGATTATTTTATGTGATTTTTTTGATAAAATCCTAAATTTGGGAATTTTAGGAGTTTTTATTTAGGAGAAGAGAACTCGAGGAATTAAAGATCTTTTGGATTTGAGCAAGCGTTGATCTTGGCTAGAAAGCTTTTTGGTGCTAAGAGGTAGGTGTGGATTTCATTTTATGTGTATGATTCTCCATATGAGAGTTTTTGCTAAAGTATATTATATTCATATATACGTATATGTTATTTATGAATTCAATTTATTGAAACCCTCCTTAAATAGAATCTTTGAATGTTGAAAATGACATGGTTATTTTCCTTGGACCAAGTTCATTAATAAGCCTTTGTTATGCATAATATGATATGCTATTCATATGTTATGATCTCTTGATTACTTTTAATTATTGTTGAACCAATACATGGTATGTATATCACGGAACATACATTATAGAACAATTTTCCCAATGAGAGTTAATTCATTGGTCCCAAGAAACCTAGCTGATAGAGTATAGTATCAGTATTCCAACTAGAGGGGATCAAGAGCTCTAGGCATATGCCTGCATAAGCATATATGCCATGTGAAGGTAGCAAGGCTACCCAAACGTTATCATATGATATTAGTTCTATGTTATATTTATTTAATAATGTCATACTTTATTGGCATTTATGTTCTTAAAAAGAATCATAATTTGATATTCATATATATATTATGAAATGATTGGATATTGCTACCCTTTGTAAGCACTTATGATATTAATGTATATGTTAAGATTTCTTTCTAGTACCATGGTACATGTTCAAGATTTACTATTTAAGTATTCTATATATGTTATTCATTCTGATTGTTCACATCTTACTGAGTTGAAAGCTCACCACTCTTCTGTGGATTTCAGGTTCTAACTTAGCTCGAGAGAGAGTTAATCCTGAAGACAGAGCTTTTTGATTTCCTTCTCCACACGAAGACTCTTTTATGTAATATTTTTGGATAATAGTTGAATTATATATATGTATTTATGTCTATAAGAAGTATACTCTTAGAAGCTCTATAGATGTGTATGATGTTGCTTATTCTTTTGTTGCCATGGATGGCTTTGTAGACTTTTCTTATTCCATATTGATGTTAGAATTACCTGTTGATCGGTAAGGAATAAGAGGAAATATCATATCAGGTTGATTAGATAAATATGTGATATGGATGTTTGGCATGATGCTAGTATGTGTTGTATATTTGATCCAAGCTAGCTAAGGGTTCTATAGGTGTACGGTGGCCATATGCCTACCCTTGCCCTAAGACCATCACACTGGTGGTTTTAAGGAGTGACAGAAGTGGTATCAGAGCTATAGGTTTCTCAATCATAAGATAGATAGATAGACGTGTAAGTTCCCTAGCATGAATGTCTTATTAAGATAACTACAGAGTATAGGATTCCGTTTCATCATGTTATGTATTCTTTAGAATAAATTTGTGTTAAACCGGTGTTATGAGTCTAAAGTTAATTTGTTTTCCTTATTAGTTCAGCGATGCCTCCGAGATGTGGTCGTGAACGAGGTAGAGGACATAGTAAAGGTTGTCTTAGACTAGAATTGCCTTTTGAGAAGGGTTCAGTGGATAGAGTGGGAGGTAAGGTGGTTCCTCCAAAGCCACAGGTAGATGTGGTTGGTATGGCTCAGCAATTGGATCAGTTGCAGAGAAACTATGAGGTTTTAGCTGAGTTCATTACTCAACAAAAAGAGCAACAGGTACCTCCAATAGCAGTAGTTCCAATTGCTCCAGTGGTTCCTCCACCACCACCAGCAGTTGTGGCTTTGGTTGAGGAAGTTTCTATTTAGCGGTTCTTGAAGCTCAAACCTTCTGAGTATAGAGGAGAGGTTGATCCTACAGAGTTTCTAGATGAGATTAAGGAAAAGGTCTAGATTTTGAGGATCTCAGACAGGAGAGCCATAGAGTTTGTTGGCTATTTGATGAAAGCTGAAGCTAAAGACTGGTTCAAGAGGAGTAATCAGAGTAATGCAGATCTTTCTTGGAATCAGTTCAAGGAAAAAGTTATCGAGGAGTTCCTTCCAAAGAGTATGAGGGAGGCTAAAGTTGTTAAGTTTGAGAGATTGGTTCAGACTCCTAATATGACTGTTTCAAAATATACGAAAAAAAATTAAGCCAATTGAGTATATTCGCTCCAGCTTTAGTTCCTACAGAGGCAATATGGATTCAAAGGTTTCGTAGAGGACTCATAGCTTTGTTGTTTAAATTTTTAGCTACTCTTGAGTTTGACTCATACTCTAGGCTTGTGGATAAAGCTAGAGTGATTTAGAATAGAGAGATGGAGGTTAGATCAGAAAGGGAAGAGTAAAAGAAGGCAAAGATTGGGAGTTCCTCCAAACAGGTCAGTGGAATAAAGAGTATTAATGTTTCAGCTCAGTTTGCTCTCCAAAGCGGATATAGAGGACCTTCAAAGAGATCTTAGTAGAGGTAGAATTCCTCTAGACCAGCACCTCAGATGAGTTATGGTACTGACAGTTCAACATGACCTAGGACTATTATTCCTCATTGTCTTATGTGTGGTAAGCTTCACAGAGGAACTTGTCACTTTGGGACAGGTGCATGCTTCGGGTGTGCACAACAGGTTCACTTGCTTAAGGATTGTTCACAACCTTCTTTTGGAGCTAGACCTCAGACTTCTCAGGCTTCAGTCCAAATGGATAGGAGAGTTATTGGTCAGCAGTCCAACATAGGCCAAGTTATTTTCGGTAGAGCTACAGAGGGAGGCAGAAGTTCAGGTCAGACTGTAGTTCAGAAACCTTTGGGCAGAGGTAAAGGGAGAGTATTTACTTTGACATAGCAAGAGATGCAGATTTCTAACACTGTGGTCACAGGTATTCTTTTGATCCAAGCTTTGAATGCGAGAGTGTTATTTGATTCAGGAGCTTCACATTCTTTTATTTCACCCTGTTTTGCTAAGAAGTTGAATATGCTATGTGTATTGCTTAAGAATGCTTTGGTTGTATCTACTCCTTTCGAGGAAGAGATAGAGGTTCAACACTTTTATCCATATTGTGTAGTTAGCATAGATGGTAAGAGTTTAGATTCAGATTTGATTGTGTTGCCAGTACTTGAGTTTGATGTGATTTTGGGCATGGATTGGTTGTCTAAGTTTTATGCATCCATAAATTGTCATAAGAAGAAGTTAGTATTTAAGCCACCTTTGAGTGAGGAATTTGAGTTTCAATGGGAAAGGAGTGAAGTACCCTATAATTTGATGTCTGCCATTGGAGTGAAGAGATTGATGAGGAAAGGTTGCAAAGGATATTTGGCATACATATGTGATACTCGCAAGGAAGTGAAAGGCTTGGAGCAGATTCCTATTGTTAGTGAATTTTCGAATGTATTTCCTAATGAGTTACCTGGGTTGCCACCGGATAGAGAAATTGAGTTCGATATTGAGTTGCTTCCTGGCACTAGTCCGATTTCTATTCCTCCATACCGTATGGCACCAGTAGAGTTAAAAGAATTGAAGACTCAGTTGAAAGATATGCTAGAAAAAGGATTCATTCGACCCAGCAGTTCTCCTTGGGGTGCTTTTGTGCTATTTGTGAAGAAGAATGATGGATCTATGAGACTATGTATCGATTATAAGCAACTCAATAAGATCACCATTCAAAATAAGTATCCTTTGCTAAGGATAGATGATTTGTTTGACTAGCTGCAGGGTGCTAGTCATTTCTCCAAGATAGACTTAAGGTCTTATTATCATCAGTTGAGGATTCAAAATGAAGATATGTCTAAGACTATTTTTCGAATGAGATATGGTCACTATGAGTTTCTAGTGTTGCCTTTTGAATTAACTAATGCACCAGCTGCTTTCATGGATCTCATAAATAGGATCTTCATACCATTTTTGAACAAGTTTGTTTTAGTGTTTATAGATGACATTCTTGTGTATTCTCAGAGTGAGGAAGGGCATGAAGAACATCTTGGGATGGTACTGCAGATTTTGAGAGAGCATTAGTTGTTTGCTAAGCTTTCAAAGTGTGAGTTTTGGATTGAGAATGTTTGTTTCCTTGGACATGTTGTGAGTAAAGATGGACTCAAGGTTGACCTAAGGAAAGTAGATGCCATTCTTAGTTGTCCTAGACCCACTAATGTTTCAAAAGTTAGGAGTTTTTTAGGTTTGGCAGGATACTATAAAAGGTTTATTCAAGATTTCTCCAAGATTACAGTTCCTTTGACTAAGCTTACTTAGAACTAGTGAAATTTCAATGGACAAATGCATATGAAGGGAATTTCCACAAGTTGAAGACTTGTCTCACCACAGGACCTGTGTCAGCTTTACCATCAGGTAAAGGAGGTTATGCGGTATATTGTGATACTTCGAGAGTAGGACTTGGTTGTGTGCTTATGCAGCATGGTAAGGTAATAGCTTATGCTTCTAGACAGTTAAAGAAGTATGACGTGAATTATCCAACTCATGATCTTGAGATGGCTGCAATTGTCTTTGCATTGAAGATATGGAGACATTATATGTATGGAGAGAAGTGTGAGATCTTTATAGATCATCAGAGCTTGAAGTATATCTTCCAACAGAAAGACCTAAATCTTAGGCAAATGAGATGGATGGAGTTACTTAAAGACTATAATTATGAGATTTTATACCATCCAGGAAAGGCTAATATGGTAGCGGATGCTTTGAGCAGGAAGTACTTGGGTAGCTTAGCCCATATTTAGGTGAGTGAGGTGTAGAGTTTGCATGATATGGAGATCAATTTTAACTTGTCAGATGAAGGAGTGCTTCTAGCATGTTTCCAAGTCAAGCCAGTGCTTATTAATCGGATCAGAGAGGCACAAGATAGAGATCCTCAGTTTGTGAAGCTGAAGAGAGATGTGGGAATAAAGAAAGCTCCAGGTTTTTCTATAATAGATGGCATGTTGAGACTTGGCAACAGAGTATGCGTTCCAGCAATCGATGGTTTAAGAGATGTGATTCTTAAGGAAGCACATCATTTCAGCTATAGTGTTCATCCAGGTGCTACGAAGGTGTACCACAACATCAAGAGTTCTTATTGCTGGAGTGGGATGAAGAAGGATGTGGCTAAGTTTGTGGCAAGATGTTTGACTTGTCAACAAGTTAAATTTGAGTATCAAAAGCCTTCGAGTCTACTTCAATAGTTGCCACTACCAGAGTGAAAGTGGAAAAAGATAACTATGGACTTTGTTGTAGGGTTGCCACGGACTTCAAGTAGACATGACTCAATCTGGGTAATTATAGATAGATTGACCAAGTCAGCTCACTTCTTACCAGTCAAGACAACCTACACAGCTTCTCAGTATGCACGAATGTATATTGATGAGATAGTAAGACTCTATGGGATTCTAGTTTCTATGATCTCATATAGAGGAGCTCAGTCCACATCGAAGTTTTGGCAGAAGCTACAAGAGTCTTTGGGTACTCAGCTTAATTTTAGCACGGTATTTCATCCCCAGACAAATGGGTAATCAGAGAGGACCTTCCAAACTCTAGAAGATACGTTGAGAATGTGCATTCTAGACTTTGGAGGTAATTGGGATAAACATTTGCCTTTGATAGAGTTTGCCTACAATAATAACTATCATTATACCATCAAGATGGCTCCTTTCGAGGCTTTATATGGTAGAAAGTGTAGGTCTATTTTTGTGTTAGGATGAAGTAGGAGAGAAGCATGTTGAAGGGCCTCAATTGATTCAGTATACAGCAGAAAAAGTCTCTATCATCAGAGAAATATTAAATACTGCTTTCAGTAGCAAAAGAGCTATGCCGATCCTAAGAGAAAAGATCTTTGTTTCATGGTTAGTGACTTAGTGTTTTTTAAAGTCTCACCTATGAAAGGAGTTCTAAGATTTGGTAAGAAATACAAGCTATCTCTGAGGTACATTGGGCCATTTGAGGTGTTGGATAAAGTTAGAGAAGTCTCTTATATATTAGCCTTGCCACCTCACTTGGACAATAAGCATCCAGTCTTTCATGTTTCAATGCTTCGAAAATATGTTGCAGATCCTTCCTATGTGTTGCAAGCTTAAGAGGTAGAATTCCAACAAGACTTGACTTATGAAGAGGTTCTAGTAGCCATCGTTGATAGGATGATCAAGAAGCTAAGGAACAAAGAGATAGCAATGGTTAAAGTCTTATGGAAGAACATAGCAATGGTTAAAGTCTTATGGAAGAACCAAGTTATGGAAGAATGCATTTGTGAGAGTGAGTTGAACATGCAAGCTAAGTATCCCCACCTATTTCAAGTTTAAGGTAAATTCTTTAACTTCGAGGAAGAATTTTTTTAAAGGGGGGAAAATGTAATATCTGAGATTTCTTTTGCTTGTATACATTCTAAAATTCTTGTAATAATGTATATAAGATTTGTTATTGAATGTTTGTTATGGAAGTGAGATTTGTTTGTTTTAATTTGAAATTCAAAATTTGTGTTTGTGTAGAATTTTGTGAATTTATGTTCAAGGCTTTAAAAAAATAATTTAGAATATATTGTAGTCTCATGTGTCTAGTTTAAGTAGAAGGAAAAATCGAGGCATTTAAACTTTTGTAGCTCAAGATAGAGTTGGTTTAGCATGTGCTGCCGAAGTTATTTTTTTTTAGCTTGTGTTGTGAACAGTGAGCCTGAACAGTGTCGTGAACAATGCGCGTAAACAGTGTCATGAATAGTATGCGTAAACAATGCATGTGAATAGTAAACTCGATTTTTTTTTTTAAATTATGGTAGTAGCTCTTCTCTTCAAAATTCAATTTTTCCTTCTTTCTTCTTATCTCTTCTTTTCTATTTCCTATTTCTCTCAACCATAAGTCATTTTTCTTCATTTCTAAAGTTTTAATACTCTAATTAAGCCTTATTAATGCTAGAAAATATAAATTAAAGACTATAAAAGCATCAATTCAAGTCATATTCTTCAAAATTTCTTTGGAGAAGAAAATAAGATAATTTTCTCAAATCTACTCTCTAGCTTGAATTAAGTTCTTTGTTAGTTAAAATAGTTATTTTTAAGTTGTGGGTGATCTTCTGTGAGCATTAATGGCTAATATTTATGGTTAGATTTAGCAATTATGAGGATTTATGATTTTTGGATGAATAATGCTGTGAATAGTATATTTTCTCTATAACTATTATTCATCCTCTATTAATGGTTAACTTAATGCTAGAATTTGTTTATAGGAGCTTAGAATTTATGAAGGATTATTTTATATGATTATTTTGAGAAGACTCTAAATTTTGGAATTTTGGTGTTTTTTATTTAGGAGAAGAGAACTTAAGGAATTAAGGATCTTTTGGATTTGAGCAAGAGTTGAGCTTGGCTAGAAAGCTTTTTGATGCTAAGAGGTAAGTGCAGATTTCGTTTCATTTGTATAATTCTCCATATGAGAATTGTTGCTAAAATATATTATATTCATATATATGTATATGTTATTTATGAATTCAATTTATTGAAACCCTCCTTAAATAAAATTCTTTGAATGTTGATAATGACTAGGTTATTTTCCTTGGATCAAGTTCATTAATAAGCCTTTGTTATGCATAATATGATATGTTATTCATATGTTGTGATCTCTTGATCACTTTTAATTACTGTTGAACCAATACATGATATGTATATCACGGAATATATATTATAGAACGTTTTTCCCAATGAGAGTTAATTCATTGATCCAATGTGCACAAAAGAAACCTGGCTGATAGGGTATAGTATCAGTGTTCCATCTAAAGGGGATCACGAGCTCTAGGCATATACCTGTGTAAGCATATGTGCCACGTGAACCAAACGTTATGATATGATATCAGTTCTATGTTATGTTTATTTGATAATGTCATTCTTTATAGGCATTTATGTTCTTAAAAAGAATTATGATTTGATATTCATATATGTATTATGAAATGATTGGATAGTGCTACCATTTGTAAGAACTTATGATATTAATGTATATGTTAAGATTTCTTTATAGTACCCTGATACATATTCAAGATTTGCAATTTAAGTATTATATATATGTTATTCATTCTGATTGTTCACATCTTATTGAGTTGAAAGCTCACCACTCTTCTGTGGATTTCAGGTTCTAGCTTAGCTCGAGAGAGAGTTAATCCTGAAAACAGAGCTTCTTGATTTCCTTCTCCACAAGAAGACTCTTTTATGTAATATTTTTAGATAATAGTTGAATTAAATAAATATGTATTCATATCTATAAAAAGTATACTCTTAGAAGCTCCATATATATGTGTGATGTTGCTTATTCTTTTGTTGCCATCCATGACATTGTAGACTTTCCCTTGTTCCATATTGATGTTATAATTATCTTTTGATTGGTAAAAAATAAGAGAAAATGTCATATCAGGTTGATAAGATATATATAAGATATGGATGTTGGCATGATGTTAGTATGTGTTGTATGTTTGATCCAAGTTAGTTAAGGGTTCTATGGATGTACGGTGACCGTATGCTTACTCCTATCTTAGAACCGTCGTACCGGTGATTTTGGAGTGTGATAAAAAATTTCATGGTTGTGGCCAATTTGGAGAAGCTCAAAAATGTAATTTGAATAGGTTGATGAAAGTATTTGCAATGGTTGCTCAAACACAATTTCAGAATACAAAGATGAAATTCCAAATTATTGGATAAGAGAAGTCTAAAAGTTAGTAAAAATAAAGAGATAATCTATTAACTAAAACAATAAATTTTGAAAATTTATATAAAGAAAATGGGGTGCTAAAAATGCAATTAAGAGAGATAACATATTTAAAAGATAAGAAAAAAGTTTCTAACGGGTTAAACATGAAGATGCCTTTATTTATAATTGAACTTTTCAATTTTATATTTGTTTATAGAATTCATAAATAGGTTTTACCAATTTTCTACCCTGTACACACTTGTGATGTTAGGCATCAAATTGGGAATTTTGAAAATTGCAGGAGAAGAGATGATTAACTATAGCGGCCAATTTATTTGGGTGGAATTCAAGCAATTACAAGTAAAGTTCTCTGTTCATGTGCAAGATACCTCGTTTACTAATTAAATATCCTTTTATTTTTATTTGTATGAATCATATTATTTCAATTGATTAACATTTGCATATTAGAAGTAATTTAAGTTAATTAATGGGATGTCTTATGTTAAACAAATATTCTGCTATTTATAAATAAGTTGTTTTATTGGCTTCCTAGTCCAATGATAGGAGAAATTATTTAGGGAATTTCCTTTATTTTTACTAGTCTTGACATCTAATTGTCAAGTTTCTTTATATATATGGACTCATTGCTTAGTGTTATTTGTTCCTCATACTTTACTAGGCTTGAAATCAGAATAAAGTGAGGGCGGAGTTGACTAAATTGTGAAGAAGCTATATCCTGTCTCTTTTAGAGCTGCCTCTGACTTAGTTGGGATTTATCCACACATCAAGCAAATTCTGTTATTGTTGTGCCTTGGATCGACAGATGTTCGATTTATTAGAATTTGGGGAATGGGTGTTGTAGGAAAGAACTATTGCCGAAGCCTTTTTAGTACAATATATACACAGATGATTCTTGAATTAATATGAATATGCTAAGGTGGAAGATGTGGGCTAGATTATCCATGGAAATCACAAATTAGATGAGTTAAAGAATATAGTAATCATTTAAAGAAGATGAATTGCGCAAGGTTACTATTGGGAAACTTTTATAGAGAAAAACTAAAACATATAGTCATGTTTAGTTATTTGACTTGTTGGATATAAGTAGTGTAAAAGAGAAGAGATTAATAAGCTGGAAATTAGGAAAAAAGGAGTTGTAAATAGAGGTAATGATGAATATAATGTAAATGCTAATTAAAAAAGAGAAGTACAGAAATATGATGAAGTATAAGCTGAAATGATTTCGGACTTGAAAAGGGTGGCTTAAACTAATAAAATAGCTGGAGACTCTAATATAAATAATTAAATATATATTAATGGTTATTATTTTATTGATAGAATAAATAATAAGATTTAGTATGTTGGAGGGAACTAGAGCTGGTATCTGTTCAGTTTGATTGATTTGAAAAATTATTATTAAATTAAATTAATATTTTTGGTTTGAAATTTTTTTAAATCAAATCAAAATATCATTATAATCAAACTGTCAGTTTCAATTTGATTTGAATATATTCGGTTTATCGGTTTTAAACCAAATAATTTTTTTTTATAAGTCGTTATTATTTTATTATAAATTTAGGAAAAAAATAATAAAATATTAGTAAAAAAAAATTAAAAATAGTTCAATATTATATAACCTAAAATTTATGTATTTCATTAATTAACACATCCAAAATTTATATTTTTTCTCAAGAATTAAATTTTTTTATTTATTTTTAATTAATTTTCATGATGATATTTTTTTAAACTCTAAATTAATATTAGGTGAAAAAAAATATATAATTGTACATAAAATAAAATCAAATATATTTAATTAAAATATATATATAAAACTATGATTTGGTTCTATTTAAAATCGAAAAAAAAAATGTTTAAACTGTAAATTGAATTGAATTTTTGATTTTTTTTATTTTTTAAATAAAATAAAATTAAATAAATTATAAAACTATTAATTTTTATTTAATTTAATCGATTTGATTTGATTAGTTGGATGGATTTGATTTCCACTCCAAAAGAAAACGATTAAATTGGGTTTAAGCCTTGAATAATATCGAAAGTCAAATCAGATTTTAAATACAAACGTATCACATCAAAGGTTAAGCATGTTAAATAAAATTCATCACTAAGAATATGCATTTCTTGTATGTGGGGGTTGTCCACCAAAACTGCAAGGTTCGTGTTAAGTAGAATTTCTTATACCAATTTAACATTTAGGAAAGTTATTTTTGGAAAAAGTAAAGAAATTTAAGTATTATTTAATTTAAAGGATAAAAGTAATAGGTTGAACGTCATGAAGATTTCATTTTAATTAATTATTGAATCTTCACTTTAAACAATGTATATATATATATATATATATACACACACACACACATAGTTATCAATAACATTTTTAAAAAGGAATTTCTTATTAAGAGTGAATTTAAAATTTAGAATGAGATTGAACTTTTGAATCTTAGCTTGTAGAAGTAAATATCACATATATATTTATGTATAATGAAGGAGGATTTGCATATGAAACTATTGTAAAAATTTATGATTTGTAGAAGGATAATGGTATCAAGTCACCACAAGAAACGGGCCTTTTGCGGACAGATTTTTTCGTCGGTAAATAATGAAATTTGTTGTTATAGAAAGTTTATCGATAAAAAAATTGGTTAGGCTAGCGTTTGTCGCTAAATTTTTTACTGTTGGATTAGAAAACCATCTCTTTTTAGCGATAGATTTCCATCGCTAATATCATGATACTTTTATCGTTAAAGTGGTTTTCGTTTCATGAAAAACATTGATAAAAACATTCGTTAGTAAATTCATCAGCAATTGAATTATTTTTTTTTTCTTAAATATCCATCAGTAAATAATTATAAATTAATTATTTCCGTCGCCAAATCCGTCGATAACCTTTGGAAAAATTAAATTAATTAAAGAGAGTTATCGGTAATCCGTCGCTAAGTTAAAAAATCTTAAAAATTAAAAATTAAAATTCCATTGATAATCTATCGATAATTTGAATTATATATATATTTATAAAAAATTATATACAATAATAAAAATACAATAAAATAATTTAAATTAATCTTAGTGGGTTGGAGTCCGGTGGCGATGGGTCTTGCGGCCCAAACAACCAGATGAAGGATGAGCATTCATTAGTCGGTGATTGGAAGCTCGGATTGGATAAGTTATTTTTTTTTGTGTTGTCTATTGAGTTTATTATTATTTTAACAGGAATATTAATTCAATTTTAAAGGAGTTGATGCTGAAATTTTGAAAATTTTTTAACAAATGTTTAAATAAAACTTTAGAAATTAAAGTTTAGTTGCTGACATATTGATTAAATATTATGGATATATTTTATAGAGTTTTGTTTTTTACATTTTTTTTAGTGGCTTCAAAGAACATATGTTAGAGGAGAAGATATAATGGAGATTTGTTTGTGAGTAATTATAGTTACAAAACTATATTGAGCTCATACTATAATGGCTAAGTTTACATATATATATATATATATATATATATATATATATATCCCATAGAAGAGGTATGACGGTCCTAAGTACGTATAGATTTAAGGTCACCAGAAACCCATAAAATCAGAAAATATATTAATTACATTCATAAATAAATATTCGAGACCATTTATTTTCATTCAAATTATATTTATCAATTATTAACCTTATAAAAATTTTGACAAAATCTCCTCTGTATTTTCAAACTATTACCAAAAATATAATTTCAATCACATAACTTGTAAAGAAATTTACACTCTCAATTTATCACCATTTTTATATCCTCAACTCCATGATATCAATAAACAAGCATGCCACTTTTATATTTTTATCTCATATTGTGTCACAATCACATTTCAGCATTATCATTTTCAGTATCACAATCTTTGTCGTTATTATTATCATGACCAGTCATTAGGCATTACTCATATTACATTAATTATCTGTTAAATTTCAGTAACAGGTCATATCATATTTTAATCTCATCATATCAACTGTCATTATCAAATATTCATATAATACTTTATACATCATTTACCTATCTATATACGGTACCATAGAACTCTAGAGTTTATACATATGGCCATTTAAGAATAAATATCTACCTTGGAGTTCTTGACATCCCAAGTCAGAGGAAGGAATGACTTGGAAATAGCCACCACTATCTTACTCCAGAAAAATGATAAATAACTATATAATGAGTTGTAATATCTGCCAATTTTGTTGTATTTTATTAAATTGTATGTTTGTAGAATAAATTTCAAATATATATGTTTGAGAATTCCAGAATTTCTGATTTGCAGTTGTAGGAAATTGTGAGGTTGATTGCATATTCTTAGAGAAATAAATTGGTAAAGTGTAAAACATGAAAGTTATGAGTTTATGTCTTAACTGAAATTATGTAAAATGGATTAGCAAAATTCTATGTATGTGAGGAGTTATGCCTCATTGAGTAGGACTGGTCCGGGTTAATGTGTTTGCTGGAAAATCTGAATCTGTTTGAATTTACTGGGAATGACTGGGGTAGATTTAGCTAAAGGTGTAACATGAAAAATGTTTCTTTGTGTGTTGTGATATTGGCTGTAAAATTTCAGAATTTTTGGATAAGTATATCTCAGTAGATAGTGGATTTTATCAGGTCTGTTCGGTTAGATTTTGGGGCAGTAAGTCTGGGTGACTTTTGGAGAGTCACCATGGTCTATGTGTTGGTCTTAGTGATTTGAATTTTTGATATGTTGTGCCCCCTTAATGTCTATTTGTCACGACCTATCTCGGAAGTCGTGACGGTCCTAGGGTACGGGTGATGCATAAGCGACCAGTACCGCGTAGAACCCAAATGACAACCTAAATGATATGCAACAATCAATTATAACCCAAATAATTACGAAAATGCTGAA